>PVKA01022761.1:0-36630 GCA_004027165.1 Ctenomys sociabilis | reverse complement strand
GGCAGCAGGTTGATTTCTAGACCTAGGTTTTTTTTTTTTTTTTTTTTTTTCCTTTTTTTATTTTTTGGCAGAACTAGGGATTGAACTCAGGCCCTTGCACTTGCCAGGCAAGTGCTTATTCCACTGAGCCATCTCCCCGGCCCCTGATTTCTTAAATATATAAAAAGCTTACAGTTTTTTTTTTTTTTTAAAAAGAGAATAAGATTTTTTTAAAAATCCATTAAAAACAGTACAGAGAAGCCGTGTGTGGTGGCGCAGGCCTGAAATCCCAGCACTCGGGAGGCTGAGGCAGGAGGATTGTTGTGAGTTTGAGACCAGCCTGACCTACAAAGTGAGCTTAAGGCCAGCCTGAACTGCATAGTGAGACCCTGTCTCAAAAAGAAAAAAAGAAGTACAGAATTTCAAAACAAGATGATAGGAAATCAACAATGGTTGTTGTATTACATATTTTTACCTTCAGAGTAGTTCAAATTATCAGACATAGACATATGAAATTGGTCAAGAACTTTTTTTTTTTTTTTAAAGGCATTTATTCAGCATCATGACTAGACTACTACATTTATCAGTTAACAGCATGGGTGCAAAAAAGGTCTACATTTAAACTCTTTGTTGGAACACTTTACACTTTCCACAGAACAGAAACTAAAATAACCTGTTATACAATTAGTCACAAACACAGTCCTCGAGTTTTTTGCCACACACATGAGTATTGTCTAAAACATGTCTTTGTAGCAGCGAGGCCCTGCCACCACTGTACTTGGCTGAGCTCACAAATCCATTGTAATCTGCAGCTTCCCTGTCGCTTCTCTGGCTCTCCTCTCCGGCTAAGCTTTGTTTCCTGGAAGGGCTTAAAACCTTCTGCCACTGCCATAGCTACTGCTGCTGCTGGAGCCACCATAGCCACCCTGATTTTGTGGTTTGGTAAAATATTGGCCTCCACCACCATAGGGCCCAGAGCTCCTGCCTCCAAAGTTTTCTCCCTTCATGGGTCCAAAATTTGAAGATTGTTGTAATCACCAAATCCATTATAGCCACCTCTGCTGCCACCATATCCACCCCCACCACAGCTGCCACCAAAGCCACCTGACCACTGAAGTTTCCTCCATGACCAAAACTATCATTGCTACTAAAACCACCTCCATGACCACCACCAAGATTTCCAGAACCACTTCCACCTCTTTGGCTAGATGAAGTACTAGCCATCTCCTGCTTTGGTAGGGCTTGCCTCACTCACAATTGTGGCAGTTTATAGTGTGTGGTTTTTTTTTTTTTTTTTTTTTTTTCAGAACTGGGGATTGAACTCAGGTCCTTGCACTTACCAGGAAGCACTTATTCTATTGAACCATCTCCCCGGCCACAGTGTGGTATTTTTGAATGACAGTCTTATCCATAGAATCATGGTCATGAAAGGTTACAAAAGCAAAGCCCCTCTTATTTCCACTGCCTTGGTTGGTCATAATTTCAATCACTTCAATTTTTCCATATTGTTCAAAATAACCTAGTAGGTGATGTTCTTCAGTATCTTCTTTAATGCCACCAACAAAGATCCTCTTCACCGTTAAGTGGGCACCTGGGCTTTGAGAATCTTCTCTTGAGACAGCTCTCTTTGGTTCCACACCTCTCCCATCCACTTTGTGTGGCCTTGCATTCACGGCTGCACCCACCTCCTCCATGGTGGCATAAGTGACAAGCCCAAAGCCCCTGGAATGCCTGGTGTTCAGTCTCTCATTACTGCGCAGACTGCGAGCATTCCCCGTTGCTCAGAATGGCTCCTGAGACTCTCATCAGTTGTTTCAAAGCTCAGCCCTTCCATGAAGAGCTTCCCTAGCTGCTCGGGCTCCTTGGGAGAGTCTGACCTAGACATGACAGCAGTCGGAAGAGAGACTGACGACGCTTCCTCCGCGGTGTCCACCAGCAGTCAAAACTTTCTACAAATGGAAGTATGAATTGTTCCTTTTAATAAACCAATAGAAACTAGTAGTACAATACCTTAGCCCCCTTGTTTGTGTGTCTGTGTATGTATTTCCCTCTTCTTTCTTTTCTCCTTTCGCTCATCTCATTCTTTCCTTCTAAGCTGCTTCTCTTCCTTTCACAATATCTATTTTTTGGGTCTGGGGAGATAGCTCAATAGAATAAGTGCCTGCCTGGCAAGCTCAGGGTCCTGAGTTCAATCCCCAGTACGGGAAAAAAAAGATCAATGTCTATTTTTTGCCCCATCTCCCCACAATATGTATTAAATATTTTATATTGCAGAAAGAAAAATAAATAATAGCCAATGATAAACTATGTAAAAAGTATGAGTAGGAATTTTACTGGAAAAATAATACAAATGTTAAACATATAAAAAGATGATAGTGATAACCCTGATATGGAGCTTGCTTATTTATTTATTTATTTATTTATGTTTATTTATGGTACCAGGTACTGAACCCAGGGAGTGCTGAGCTATATCCCTAGCCCTATCATTTTTATTTTAAAAATTTAAGAAGGTCTTGCTAAATTGCCCAGACTGGTTTTCTTTTTTTGTCTTTTTGAGACAGGGTCTCACTATGCAGTTCAGGCTGGCCTTAAACTCACTTTATAGCTCAGGTTGGTCTCAAACTCACAATAATCCTCCTGCCTCAGCCTCCCCAGTGCTGGGATTACAGGCATGCGCCACCACGCCTGGCTCAGACTGGTCTTGAACTTGCGATTTTCCTGGATCAGTTTCTCACAGTGCTGGGATTTCCACTGTGGGCCACCAAGCCTGGTTTATAGGGTTTATCTTTAGCTACATATTCAGTTTTTGCCATAACTGCATGGCGAGTGTTGCTATTATCATAATGCCATTTTACTGATGAGAACCTGAAACATCAGACAGCTTAAGCAAACTGCTAAAAGACACTGAACTAAATAAATGCTTGTGCGGGGCTTGGACAATTAGGCAATTAGGGGCCAGTTGCCTTCCCAAGGGCTTGTTGGGCTGGGCTGTAGCCCAGGGGTAGGTGTGTCTGCCCAGCACATGCAAAGCCCTGGGTTCAGCCCTCAGCCCTAGGGGAAAATACCATGTTTGCCAAGCACTTCTTATCCAATCTTACCATTTTAAAGAAATTAGAGTTAAAACTGTACCCAAACATCATTCCTTAGATGTTTAGTTAGTTAGGTTTTTAGATGTTTAGAGGTTTTTAGATGTTTAGTTAGACTGGCAAAGATAAAGACGTTTCATGAATGATTGATGATACTAGCCGGGCATGGTGGCACAGGCCTGTAATCCCAGCACTTGGGAGGCTGAGGCAGGAGGATTGTTGTGAGTTCGAGACCAGCCTGAGCTACAAAGTGAACTTAAGGCCAGCCTGAGCTGCATAGTGAGACCCTGCCTGAAAAAGACAAACAAAACAAAACAAACAAACAAACAAAAAAGATAATACTGAAGAGGGTGGGGGATGCGGCGAGACAGCTCAGCAGACTAAAGCGCCTGCTTTGGCAAGCTCAGGCACCACAGTTCGATCCCAGGCACTATGTGCCGCGCTGGCTCCGCCCCCGCCCTCGCTGAGCCGCCACCAAGTCCGGGTGTGACTGCGCGAGCCTGCAATCCCAGGCTGAGACAGGAGGCTCACTACGTATGAGTCTGAGCTACGCAGTGAGACCCTGAACCAAGTATATTAAAGACAGTACTGGGGAGGGGGAACAGCCCTCAGGCTGTTGGTGGGAGTGTGCAGTTTAACACATGAGAATTTTAAATACACAGATGCTCTGACTTAGAAAGTCCATTTCTGGCACTTTTTTCTTTCTTTCTTTTTTTTTGTCTTTTTGAGACAGGGTCTCACTATGCAGTTCAGGCTGGCTTTAAGCTCACTTTGTACCTCAGGCTGGTCTCAAACTCACAATAATCCTCCTGCCTCAGCCTCCCCAGTGCTGGGATTACAGGCCTGCGCCACCACGCCCGGCTTCTAGCACTTTTTTCTGACACGGCCATGGGGAATAGAGTCTGTACAAGTCTGGAAGCAAACTGAAGTGTCCATCCGAATGGACCGGGTGTGTGGATTGCAGAGGAGCCAGTGAGCGAGGGGGCGAAGAAAATCTTTAAGGTGGGTTGGTCAGTAAAAGGGGTAAAGAAGAACGGCCGGCCAGATAGCTCTGCTTAGGCAGACGCGCCAGGGTTCGTTCCCAAAGCGCCGTGCTGGTCCCAGCCGCGGGGCGCGCTGATAGGTGATTGAGCCTGGGCTTGGTGGCGCGCCCTGTGATCCTGCGCTTGGAAGGCTAGATACAGGCGGATCACTGTGAATCCGATCTAGCAGCGAGCTCTGTAGACACTGGACCAAAACATTAATAAATAAATAAATAAATAAATAAGACTAAGGCATAGAGTACGGCCTACCCGAATGCTGGCGGATGACAGCTAGTATGTGTAGGAGAGGGAGGATGAGAGGAAGAGGTTTTTTTTTTTTTTTTTTTTTTTAAAAATGTATATA
Organism: Ctenomys sociabilis; assembly: GCA_004027165.1. Taxonomy (NCBI): domain Eukaryota; kingdom Metazoa; phylum Chordata; class Mammalia; order Rodentia; family Ctenomyidae; genus Ctenomys; species Ctenomys sociabilis. Next base: position 32,179 of record PVKA01022761.1, on the reverse strand, counting down.
TTTTGATATCATTGGAGAATTTTTCAAACATGTTCAAATCATTTATTTAAGGGCTGGGGAGATGGTTCAGTGGAATAAGTGCTTCTCTGGCAAGCTCGAGGGCCTGAGTTCAATCCCTGGTTCTGCAAAAAAAAAAAATAATAATAATAAATAGATGAATAAATAAAGGAAGAAGATGTCAAATCATTTATTTATTTATTTATTGAGACAAGATCTTGCTATGCAGTTTAGGCTGTTCTTGAGCTCATGATAGAGCCTAAGGCTAGCCTTGAACTCATGGCAATCTTCTTGCCTCAGCTCCCAAGGGCTGGGATGGGGGTTACATGGGTGCCCACAGGGCCTAGCTAACATCGTTTTTTTTTCTTTTTTCTTTGCAGTATAAGGATTGGACTTAGGACCTTGCATTTGCCTGGCAGATGCTTATGCCACTGAGCTATCTCCCCAGCTAGTGTCATCTTTTTTCTTTTTTCTTTTTTTAAAATAATACAGTTAAATATAATATACTTCAAGCTGGAACCACCCCACAGAGCAATACATGGTTGTCATGGACCTGTGTTGTAGGGCTGCTCCCAGGGGCGCCTGGGGTTACAGTGAATTCTACCAAGGAAGAAGCCTGCCAGGTGCTCATGATCTTAAGATAGACACTAGCGTGACTTACACCTAGAATGTTCCCCAAAGCCTCATGAACTCATAGTTGGGCAATTTTGGGAGGTGGTTGGATGGGGGGGCACTAACCCTGACTTGCGGCTAGGAGGGCGGGCGGGTTTGATCAGCAGGAGCTGTCCCGAGGGTGTGACCAGGAAGCTGCATCCCCTCAGAGCTCCGTCCCCCTCCCAGCTCCTCCGCTCGCCCTTCCCCCTTTGCAGCCAGCCAGGTATGGGCTGAGTCCTGTACAAGCCAGGCACCAGGACACCCCCCTCCCTTCGTGTGTGTATTGTGTTTTGGTGATGAGAAAAGTGACTCGGACAGAAACACACAGCCCCACTTCTTTCTGTGGCATTGAGCTTCATTGACAGCTTGATTGGCTTGGGAGCTACCTCTGGGGTTAGTAAAGCACACTTTTGAGCAGACTGGGTGGATCAAAGAGGTGGGACCCTGGGGTCTGTGTCTGGTCCTGGGCCCCTTCCTCTCTGGCATTGTTCCTGTGCTCTGTCTGCTGGCTGCCACCAATTAAACAGCTTCCCCTGGCCGTGCCCTTCTGACACAAGCTTTCTTGGAGCCAGCCAACTACAGAGCAAAGCCCCAGAAACCATGAGCCAAATCAGTCATTTCTTCCTGCATGTTGTGGATAACAGGCATTGGTCCTAGCAATGTGAAAGCAAGCTAATATCCTTCCTTCCTTCTTCCCTCCCTCCCTCCCTCCCTCCCTCCCTCCCTCCCTCCCTCCTTCCTTCCTTCCTTCCTTCCTTCCTTCCTTCCTTCCTTCCTTCCTTCCTTCTTCCCCTCCTTCCCTCCCTTCCTCCATCCTTCCTTTTTTCCTTCCAACATTCCTTATCTTTTTTTTTTTTGACACTGGGAATTGGACTCCAGAATTTAAATGTATACTAAACATGCTCCCCTACTACTCTGCTACACCCCCAGCCCTGTTTTTATTTTTTTAATGATTCAATGGATTTATATGTGACTTTCAACATACACTGACTACTGAACTGTACTTCAAAAACCTTTCCTTTAAAGGTTTCCTTTAAAGAAAACTCCAGACCTGAAGTTTCTTTTGAAAAATATTTCATGCAAGTTTAGGAGGAAGGGGTTGTGTCCATGCTGAAGTGCACTAGTACAGCGGGGTGGAGGGCAAGGATGACCAGACCACCGCGTGCTGCTCTATCTGTCCCTCTAAGGTCCTTCCCAAGCCCCATGAACGAATGCTTCCAAGCATCTGTTCCATGTGAAAGAGTCTCTTAGGAGTTTCTACACTTACAGGAATTCTGAATAAGGCTGGAGAGATTGGCATGGAATGAGAGACACTAAGGGCGGGGAGGTGGCTCAATAGAATGAGCACTTGCCTGGCAAGCATAAGGTCCTGAGTTCAATCCCTAGTTCCGCAAAAAAACAAAACCTTTGAGGGATGGGCCCTGACTGCCTATAATATTTCTATCTAATTCAGCTGCCTACAACACTATTTATAGGGTTGGGGAGGTGGCTCAGTGGAATAAGCGCTTCCCTGGCAAGTGCAAGGGCCTGAGTTCAATCCCTGGTTCTGGGGGAAAAAAAAAAATTAAATTGCATTTAAAAAAAAGTTCAGGAATGAGAGACTCTGGGAGGGAGATTTTAGTGTAGAATGCAGGGATTTACAGAATACTGGAGGAGGGAGTAGAAGGAAACCCGAAAGGCCAGGGTGGCTAAATTCCAGAAAGCAAAGATGGAATGAAAGCAGGAGAGCAAGCAGCACTGTAGAGCACAGCTTGGTGAATTTCTTGGTGCACTTGTCCAACTCTTTCTATAGAATGAAGTTTTAGAAGTTGAATGGTGGGCTGGGAGATAGCTCAGTAGAATAAGCGCCCCCTGGCAAGCACAAGGGCCTGAGTTCAGTCCCTGATTCAGCCAAAGGGGGGAAAAATGTTGAATGGCTAGGTCAAGGTTGTCTATGTATAGTAAAACATGTTTTTGAGGAAAATCTCCATGTTGCTGAAGCTGATTGCAAACCCCTGTGTTCAAGTCTGCCCCTTACCCCAGCCCTCTGGATAACTGGGACTTCACATTTTATTTATTTATTTTGGTGGAACCGGGGATTGAACTCAGGCCCTTGCACTTGCCGGGGAAGCACTTATTGCACTGAGACATCTCCCCGGCCCCAGGACTTCACATTTTGATGGGCACCATTAACTGCACACCTGTCAAATGGCATCACTTTCATCCAGGTGGTGTGTGAGGTCCCCCTGCCCTTACAACTGTGCCAATCATTTCAGAAACTTTTAAGGCAGAGGGGTGGAAATTTGGAGGAGTTCCCATTAGATGTTTCTTAGTAAGGCAAGGGGCGAGATCCTGCCAAGGTCAGAACTCTGGGCTCATTAAGAATGGAAATCAAGGAGAACTGAGAAGAGCAGAAGGATCAAGGTGGCAGAGCTCGGAGCTCTGGCTGTAGGAGAAATGAAGCCTCAATTAGGAGCAGTTTGAACTTGACGATTTACTAAATTGTGGTTTCCTTCAATGCTTTGCTCTTAGTATTGTCTTCCTTGCCTGACAGCGTTTAAAATGAGGAATTCTGTTTTTAATTGAAAAAAAAGAAGAAGGCAGACAATTCAATTTAACTATAGAAATGTTAATTTAGTGCTTATTATGAGCCAATTTCAAGGCATGCAATTCTGAGTTAGGCTTGGGCTGCCGGGTGGGGTGGTGTGGGCCTGTGATCCCAGTGCTCTGGGGAGGCAGAATAGCAAGTTTGAGCCCAGACGGAGCAATTGATCAGTCTAGCATTGCACTGTCTCAAAAATAAATAAATAAATTAATTAATTAATTAATTAATAATAAAATAAAAAATGCTGGGGATGTAGCTCACTATGAAGGTTCTGGTTCAGTCCCCACAACCAAAACACAAGACTTGAGCTCTGCTTTTTTTTTTTTTTTTGGTAGAACCGGGGATTGAACTCAGACCCTTGTGCTTGCCAGGGAAGTGCTTATTCCACTGAGCCATCTCTCAGCCCTGGGCCCTGCTTTTGTGATGATCCAGTCTACTAACAGAGAGACCCATTAGTAATAATTACAACACTGTGCAATTCGAATAATAGCAATAAGGAAAACTTCCAGCTGAGACCACGCTGAAAGAGGAAATATCTCCAGGAGACTAGAGCAGGTCCACCCGGAAAGGACAGCAGACAGGCCAAGTCAGAGGCCAGGTTTGCAGAGTGAGTAGGAGGAACTTGAAAACCTGCTGGCCCCAAGGTAAGGAAAGGCACTGGCTATGCAGCAGGATCGTAACTGAGATGGTTTAACCCTGGGCCCTCATGGCAGTTTCATGGCAGGTGTGTAGGGGCTGGTGATGGTGTCAGGCACTGAGGACCCAATTTCCTTTCCTTTAGGATCCAGGTGTCATGGGACAATGTGGGATGGGGTGGTGCGACTTGAATGGAGATGGGGCAGAGTGTGACTCCCACATTGCTGCTATGAAAGGCTGAGTCCCTTGTGGGCCCAACAGGGAAGGCAAACAGGGGTGTCTCTGGTTCTGGGTGCTATAGAGGACCGTGGTTGGCATATGGTTCATTCCATCAGTCTGAGCTTATTTCCTCTCATCCCTTCCCCCCTTTTCTCCTTCACTGTGTATTTTCAGGAGCATAGAGGCAGGCTGCAGAGAAGCCCTGCCTTCTAGTAGAGTGTTTCTCCCAAGCTTGCCTTTTCTTTTTTGCCCTGTCACATCCCTCCTCTAAGTCAGAGAGCTTGGAACAGTTCAGCTGCTTACATAGGAGTTGGGGTTGGGATGGGGTGGGGGCAGGGAAGATGCCCAAGAGAAAACAGCGCTCTTCATCTGACTGTGTTTCCTGCTGCATGGTCGTTGTTGGGCTGAAGATTACTGACCACCTCACAGCTGGACCTGTCTGTGATGAGATTTAGGGTTGTGTGTATGCCAACCAGACAGTGGCGCACGTCTGTAATCCCAGCTACTTGGAAGGCTGAGACAGGAGGGTCCCAAGTCCAAAGTCAATGTGGGCAGTACATAGCATGATCTTGAATCAAAATTTAAAACAGAAAGTGCTCAGTGATGGTGGTCCCCACTGGCCCCCTCCTGAGTTCAAGCCTTAGGATGGTATGGGGTGGTGTATATGTGCACAAAGCAACAGCAAAGATTGCCCCCTGCAGACTATGATGGCATGGGTCCCTCTACATTTTTTTGTTTTCCAGAGGAACCTGGATGGGGGGCAGATGGAGGAATCACAGGCTCAGGGACCCCTTGTGTTTGCACAGTTCAGCCTATTGCCTTTGGTTTCTGATTGGTTTTCTCTGCCCAGTTGTGGGAAGGCTGACCTGGAGGGGGTATTTGTATTATAAGGAGCAGGGCCAGGTGGTCAGGAGCATCACAGAAAGGCTGTGCCAGGGCCTGGATTTCAGGTCTCTTTTTATTTAGATGAGCACCTAGAGAACACCACCCCCAGCCAGTGACAGCATTTTTTTTCTTGGTGGGACTGGAGATTGAACTCAGGTCCTTGCGGTTGCCAGGCAAGAGTTTATTCTACTGACTCCACAGTGACAGCTTTTGTCAGTCTCATGCTGCACCCCAAGTTGGGTCCCTGCTCTTGGAGCTGCATGGGGTCTGGGTTTCAGGATAGGCTGCAGATGGAATGAGACAAGAACCATAGGGTGTGAGAGAGAGCAAGGGGCGAGGAGGGGGAGAATGGGGGCTGTAAAGAGCGGCTGAGAAGAGAAGAAGGCCGAGGAAGCTCACGAGGTCTGACCATCTCCATCTTCAGAATTTTTCATCCAAAGCATGAAAACAAACAAAGCAGTTGAGAGAATGGAGTCCCTGGGCAGGTGCAGCATCTGTATTATTACTACAGTGAAGACAGAGACAGGAACCAGCTCTGAGATTGGGTCTGGAAGCCTGTGACATTGCTGTGGGTAAACAGGCCCTGGGGGGTGGAATTTGCTTTTCATTTCCTGAGATAGGATGGGAGGACCAGGGCTGGAGGAAGTGGTTGGGGATCTCGGGACAACAGTATTGGCAGCCTCTTTATCCAGGGAGAGGTCAGGATGAATGGTATGGCAAGTATCTCATCACCAGGAGTATCCGCCAGGGAAAGGGCACATCCCGTGTCAAGGGGTCTGCATGCCCAGTGCCAGTGCTGTCAGGCCGGCTGTCGCCTTTCCTGAGCTCCTGCTGCGTGCTCAGCTAGTACTGTCACATGGTACATCCCAGGACATTCACACTGTATTTAAGTGGATGCCACTTCGCTGAGCACATCCTCGTTATCTATTGTTGCATAGTAACCACCACAAAAATTGCATGACATCAAACAAACCCTTACTGTTATTTTTCAGGGTTTTGTCAGTTGCTTGGGCTCAGCTAGGTGGTTCTCACTGAGGTCTCCACTGTGGACTAGATGATCCGTGGGGCTCAGCACATGACCGGTGTGGACGCTGGCCTTGGCCACGGACTGACACGTGGTTTCTCCAGGTGGCTTGGGATTCTCCCATCCTGCTGGCTGGGCTCTGAGAGGGTGCATACTAAGAGCAAGTGCTCCCCGAGTCTGGGCAAAGCCCATAAGGCTTCTTATGACCCAGGCCTGGAGGTACAGCGATGTCCCTTCCATTGCACTGTGTCAAGTCCAGATTCAAGGGAGGGGAATAGACTCCGCCTCTTGACGGGATGGTGGCCTGCAGCATGGGAGGACAGCTGCCACAGTCACCAGGGCGCTCTGTGTTCAGGCCACCCCTGCATTTGCAGCGACCCAGCCCCATGTGTCTGGCTGCTTGTGGCCACCGCCTTCCAAAGAAGAACCATTTTAAGGAGCAGCCTCCTAGTTTCTTTGTTCCGTAGGCCCTGCCAGTTACACAGCTGGCCTTGAGTAGGACTCTGTGCAGGTAGGGGCTCCTGGATTTGGGCAGTGTGGGGAGGGGTGTGGAGGGCCTGAACTCTGCTCTGCAGATGGGACTTCTCTGACACACTGTGACCAGTAGGCAATGGCGTCTGCACATGCATGGGCTGAGTATGGAAGGGGAGGGCCCAGGTGGGCTGGGCAGAATCCTCCCCTTCCACACACTGTCCTGGGCTCACATTCTCAATTTCAGCCCACACTGGGCAAGCTGGAAAAGCTTCAGGGAACTTAAGGCTCCCACGCTGGGGCCACAAAAGATGGGGCTTTCCATGTCAGGACAGGCTTCAGGACAGTGGGAAGGGATGCACTGAGTCGGGAGGATAAGGACACTGGGGAGCCCGGCCAGTGCAGGTTGCAGGTCAGGTGAGCTGGTGAAGAGGTCCAAAGGAAACCAAGGCCAGTGTGGTCCAAACTGGGGGTAGGGTGGTGAGATGAAAGGACGAAGCTCTCTGGTCTTCTTCTCTGAGCACAGCCTGAGACTCTGAGCAGTGTGTCCCACCTAGTCCGCAGCAGATGGTAAGGGAGGAGTCAAACCCAGAAGCCACAGGCAAGGAACCAGCGTTAGCCAAAAGACGACGGCTCACTGGGCCTCGGATAGTTCATTCGTCTTCTAGAGAAATACTAGCCAGGCGCAGGGGCCAGGGGTTCGATCCCGGGGCCTGCCGTGCCCCCAGGATGCGCTGAGACCGCTATTGAGACTGGGCGGGGTGGCACGCACCTGTAATCCTAGCTCTTGGGAGGCTGTGAACAAGAGAATCATGAGTCCCATCTAGTAGTGAAACCCTGACCACCCTGTAGACCCTTCCCTAAAACACATGAAAAAGAGAGAGAGAGAGAGAGAGAGAGAGAGAGAGAGAGAGAGAGAGAGAGAGAGAGAGAGAGAGAGAGAGAGAGAGAGAGAGAGAGAGAGAGAGAGAATCAGCTCCCCGGGGAGCAGCGTGAGCCCACATAGGCTCACAGAGGCAACAGTAGGTCAGCTGCCTCGGCTGGCTGATTCAAGAAAGCTACTGCGCATGCTTAGCGACCCCCCCCCAGGACTCCGGGGTCTCCACTGAGCAGTGGGGCCCTGTCAGAGGTCCTAGGGGACCTCTTGAGCCAGCCACAGCCAGCCCCGTAAGAAGGGGAGTCCTGGGCCTAGGAGTGAACATGGTTCTCTTGTTCACAGCCTCCCAAGAGCTAGGATTACAGGTGCGCGCCACCCCACCCAGTCTCAATAGCTGTCTCAGCGCATCCTGGGGGCACGGCAGGCCCCAGGATCGAACCCCTGGGTCCCTGCGCCTGGCTAGTATTTCTCTAGAAGACACACTTACGAATGAACCATCCGAGGCCCAGTGGGCCGTTGTCTTTTGGCTAATGCTGGTTCCTTGCCTGTGGCTTCTGGGTTTGATTCCTCCCGCTTTCCGAGGCTTCTTTTCCTTAGGCTTCCAGGTAGTTTAACAAACCCAGAGTCCTCGCGCAAGACTAAACAGTGGTGGGAAGGGCAAGGTCGGGATGCTCCTCTAGGGCTCTTTTTTTTTTTTCCTCTAGGGCTCGGATTCGCAGAATCCGAGTCTCCCCACGGATCCAGCTCCCAGTGTAGGTCGCCTCTTGTCAGCGATGCACCTCTCACTGGACGCCCTGGGCGCCTTCACGCTCCCTCCACCTGGGCAGCGCTTCTTCCACCAGACGCCCTTTGTGGGGGACACCTGGACTGATGCCATGGGTCATACTGGGTCTTGTATGGCAGGAAGCCCTGGAGAGCAGGGAGGGTTCTGTGACACAGCTTCTCCATTCCAGGCTCAGATCCAGGTGGGTCCCTTTGTTGTTTCCACCAGTGGTCGTAGTCCAGAGCATGGAGTGAATGCAGCAGGCATCCAGGCCTACTGTCACCGAGCCTGGGTCTCTAGGCTTCAGACCCTCTTGGTAGGGAAGAGGCCGAAGCTTAGGAACGGTGGCAGCCCGGCTGGTGTGCTCAGAGCCTGGGTGTGGGTGTGCTTGGGACTACATGTGCATTCTTATGTGGTTTGGGAAACTCTGTGTGTGTGTGTGTGTGTGTGTGTGTGTGCATGCACACATGCTTATCAGGGACTGATGTAGATGTGTAAGTGTGGGGCTTGTTTTTTTTTTAGACAGGGTCTTGGCTAGCCAGCTCAGGCTGAACTTGAACTCACTTTGTAGCCCAGGTTGGCCTCAAACTCATAGCCAGCCTCCTGCCTCAGCCTCCTGAGTGCTGGGATCAGAGGCACATGCACCACCATGCCCAGCCAAGTGTGAAGCTTAACAGTGTACACAGATGTGTGTGGCTCCCCCTGTGGGGATGTGGGTCAAGTGCAGTTACACTGTGGCTAGTCTCCCAAGGTCACTTGACCTCTAAGATGAAATCTTTGGGATCCTTTGTAAGATACAGGTCTAGAACAGAATTTGTGGAGGAACTGTTGAGAGCCTAAGAACAGGACATGTTGGGGGTGCACCTAAAATCAAGGTGTGGGGACCCTTCCCTTCCTTAACTGGGGGGTCTTGCTCTCTCCAGCTGTGCTCACAGCTGTGCACCGCCCCTTCCATGGGGGCACAAGAAACAAATGAGAGACATGTCATTTACCAGATGATGGTCCGGGGGCTGTTTAGAGCCTGTCAGACAGGGATTTTCACTTTTAGAAATGTTGACACTACTTATTTTGGGCTTCCCCCATTAGAACATAGGATCGGAGGGGAGGAAAGTGTGCGGCAGGGTTTCAGGTAGACGGGAGCAGTAGTGTGCATGTGCGAGAGGCGAGTTATCTCACGTGAGCCTCCCGACACAGGGAGCAGCGGCCTTTTGCTCTCGCCTTGCCTGTCACTTTCTCTTGGGAGTACAGGCTGGTTATGAGCTTCGGTTTTTCTTTCCTGCTGCCTGGACACCAAGAAGGAAACCGCTGCCTCAGCCCCTCCAAGTAGCTGGGATTATGGGTATGTGCACTATAGCTATAAGAGAGTTTGGCCTCTAGCTGCCATCTCCTGTACCCTCATGGGGGAGACAGTACAGCCTCAGATCTGCCCTGTGCACCTGTCATTGGACTGGCCTGAGCCCCAGTGTTGGAACAGAGTTGGCCCACAGGACCTGCCGCATGGCCAGCCAGTGCGTCCCTCTCTTGTGTTCTTGCAGTGCTTCAGTGCCTACTGCCTAGTCCTGGTGGCTGCCTGGTCCTTTTAAGCCTGAGGCCCAGCTCTGCACTTTTCACTTCTCCACTGCCACTTAGCCTTTGCATTCTAGGATCTGAAGACAGACATCCTTGCTGCCACCTGGCTGCCAGGATTTCCGAAAACCCCTCTGGAACTGCCAGTCTCTGTGACCCACCTGCCAGTACTGACAGCCTGTGACCGAATGCCGGATGACTACTGCTCCCCTCCCCAGCCACCGACTGTGGCAGAACTGCCACCTGTTGTCTGTCTCCACACCCTCACATGCTACCCCGGGCCCATCACCCTGGACGGCTGCCCAGCAGCTGCACCGAGGCTGTCCTACCAGCACCTTCCCGCCTGATGGGTGGTCCTGTCCTGCTCCCAGCCTGCCTTGTCTGCTGTACTCGGGGGCTGCAAGGTGGCCTGGCTGCTGGGGCAACTCTGAGAGAGTTGGCAGCGTCTTCCCTCAGGGCTACAAGGGGGCCTGGGTCTGACACGCGATCATGATGGACCACAGTGGTAGCTAATGTTGACTGAGGACTTGGCATGTGATGATGTCACTATGTGCCGACATCACTCTGCGGGGATGCATCTTCCAGACATGGAAACCAAGCCTATGTAATACAGATGAACCAGCTTCAGTTTCCTGGGCCGAAGTTGTGGAGCTAGGACTCAGATCCAGAGTGCTGGACTTCAGAGCTCAAAGTCATAACCATGAGACTGAAGGGCCTCTGTCTAAAGGCCAGGGAACATTCCATTGTCTCCAATGACCTCTTCTTGGTCAACTGGCCCATGCGGTGGCCATGGTCAAGGCTTTGGATGCTCCCTGCTTGCTTTAGAAAACAGTACTGAGATAACCTCACTTTTGATCAGTTCTAAGGAGAGTTTTGAGTCACACATCCTCCCATCCTCTCTGTGTGTACGCAGGCATTTTTTATCTTGGGTCCCCTTTTGGGCTCCTTAAAAGCTTTCAGGAGGTAATGTAGTTAAGCAAAGCAGAAGAATGGGACATACATGCATGACTAAATCATTGATTGAGCTGTCTGTCTCCTTAGAAGACCCAGAGACTGTATGAGTGTGAAGCAGGAGGGGAAGGGTGCCCTGGGGGATGGCAGATGTCATCAAGGGGAGAATGGAGAAACACATCAGCATAGCGCACCAGCGTGGCACACCCTGCCTGCCCTGGAACAGCTGTGTAGAGTGGAAAGGAAGGATGCGCCTGGCTGGGGGCCTTCCGTGCTCACGGACTGATTCTGGTGAAGGCGAGGTGGTGCAGGATGGTGGCCTGAGGAGGCTGGAGACAGACATAAGTATCAGGGGGGCAGTTCATGGCTAGCGATCTTTGCATCTCGCTTATTCTTGGAAAAGCAAGTTTTTGAGAACAATATCAAGGAGAGACTTCCTTTCTGCTAGCGGCTCTTTTTTCTTTTTTTGTATTTTAGGGAAGGGTCTACAGGGTGTTCAGGGTCTCACTATTAGATAAACGTAGTGATCTGCCTGCTTACAGCTTCCCAAGAGCTAGGATTATAGGCGTGAAACACCAGCCCAGTGCTTCCTAGTGGCTCTTGATCAGTTCTTAGTTTGAGCTAAGTAGCTCATGTCTGGCTGGCCCACTTGGCAGGAAGTCACCATTTTTTCTTGCCTCCCACCTCCATATTTGTTTGAGAGCATGGGCTGGTTATGAGTTTCTTCTTAGCGATTCTTCTTCCTGCACCCCAAGAAGGAAAAAAGAAAAAGAGAAGCTGTTTTTTTATGCATAAGTCGTTAGCACCCAAGAAGACAGAAGGGAAAGGAACAGAGATAGAGGAGGAGGTGTATGGAAATGTGAGTAGGCGATGCTTCCTTAGCCAGCAGTGAGTGGGGAGTGGTGACACAAGATGACATGTGACCAGGCCCATTCCTTTAAAGCTATGATTGCGGGTGACTGCCCAGAGGCTTCAGAAGCCTTTGACCTGGGTGGAAGATCTGCGTTTATGCTGGTTTCCTCCATCAGCTTCAGCTCCTCATGGCAGCAAGTTCCTGTGGGGCTCTGAGGGCACCAAAAAGCAGGGGTGTCAGTGTGAGTGGGCTAGCCTTTGTGGGCCTCTCAGGAAAGCCTTGGGGTCCTACCACAGCTTGAGTACCCAAAAGGTTTTTTTTTTCAGATCAGCTCAGTTATCTGAGAGGAAGTTCTGCCCCTTGGTCTTGTTAAGAAGGGAGCTGTTTCAGAAAGAGAGCAAGGTGAGAGAAGGACTCTGCAGTGAGAGTCTGCATCCGAGCACGTGAGCACAGGCGGGGCCCAGGCATGACCCCAGCCACACACGTGTGCCCCACATGGTGGGCCATGTGTGCCGCCGCCTGGGCTCTGGAGGCTGCAAGGCCATGCTTGGAAGAGTGTGGATCTGCTGACTTGGCAATACAGGGTGGGGGCGGGGCCACATCTGGAGAAGAGAAGGAGCCCCGTGGCTGAGCTGTGGAGGGGCTTGCCAGTCCTGCAGCCCTGTGCTCCCTCCCCTCCCCCAACTACAAGAGCAGTGTAATTCTCCTCACTTTAAAAGTAAACATCTGGCAGCATCTGCAGTGCCCAAAATAAACTAGGAACTAATAGGAGGCAGTTTGTGACCACAGTAGGTCCTGAACAGGGAAAGAAAGGGGTGGTTCACTATGTTGAAGCCAAAGGAGCTACTTGGGGAGGCTCAATTAATTTGTTTATTGATTGCTGATTCAGTGTCAATGCATGCGCTCCTAGAAGAGCCTGATGATGCAGTTCGCCATGGTTTCAAGGGAGCTAGGTCATTGTGACATCTTTGTGGGGCCAGACAGTGTACCAGGAGCTCAGAATGATGGTCAGTATTGGGGCACCAGCTACACCTGAGTGCAGGGCCAGGGTCAGGTGTCCACGTATCCCAGGTTAGTGGGAAATCTGCGTGGAAGAACCACTCGGGTCACTGCAGAGAGAAGCATCGTTTTCTAGAAGTGGCGATTGGCCAGACGTCTTCCTGCGTGATCAGGGGCAGATGCCAGCGTGGCAGCAAGGGGATCTCTCCATGGTTGTGGTGTCAAAGGACCTGCTAGGGATAGAGAGGGAGGGAGACAAAGAGCAGAGAGAGAGCAGGGTGACATGTGTGTGTGTGTGTGTGTGTGTGTGTGTGTGTGTGTGTAGTGGAATCTACATGCTAGTCAAGTACTCCACCATTTGGGGTACATGCTGAGCCCAACACGGCCACAGTTTGCCGCCTGTCCTCTGAAGATGAGCAGTGCTGCCTCACAAGGCAGTGTTGTCGGTGAGACAGTGACAAGCGTACGGGCAGCTGGATCCGACTGACAACAAGCTGGGAGCAGCCTGGGACTGGCTGGCACCACGTGACGACTGAGCAGGGTTGAAGGATGGAACTGGGGATATTGGTGCAGCATCAAGTCCATTCCTCACAGCCGCACTTAATGTAAGTGACAGATGGAGAAACAAATTAGTACCACAAATATTGCCAGCCTTCCCGCGCTGGCAGGAGGAACGCCCCCAGCTAGAGCTGGGCTCCGGGGCCTTCCAGTTCCCAGGACTGCTGCGCCTCACCGCCTCAGGCAAACTGTGGCTGTGTTGGGCTCAGCATGTACCCCAAATGGTGGCGTACCGCTGCAGCGCCCCCTGCAGGACAGGAGCAGGAGGCCAGGGAAACCAGCTGGGGGCTTCAGGCCAGACATCACAAATTAGCTGCCAGCTGTCTGAATTCAACCTGGGGGCACGCTCTGCTTGGCCCACACAAATCTTCATTTTAATTTTGAATTTGGATTCATTCGCGGTCTCAAACGCGCAAATCAGGGGATCACAAAAAGCTGAGATTCCCCTGAAATACCTATGCAGCTCAGGCCCACGTTCTCCCAGGGCACCAAGAGATCGCCACTTCCGGCTGAGTCCTGTGGTTCTTCTTCAGAGAATCAAGGGAACAACTGCTTTTTTACATATTGCAGAATAAATGGGGTTAAATTTCTCCAAGTCTAATTTAAATGAAACTTACATAATGAAACAGGAAATTTTGGTCTCATTTTATTTTTTTTTTTATTTTTTTTTTTATTTTTGTCTTTTTGAGACAGGGTCTCACTATGCAGTTCAGGCTGGCCTTAAGCTCACTTTGTAGCTCAGGCTGGTCTCAAACTCACAACAATCCTCCTGCCTCAGCCTCCCAAGTGCTGGGATTACAGGCATGCGCCACCACGCCCGGCTTTTGGTCTCATTTTAGGTAAAAAGATTGAGCTATTCCTACAATATATTGCAGCCATGATTTCCATAAAACAATTCTTTATTAATTAAGCCACATCATGACATGTGTAAAAATTAAAAATTAAAAAAATACTGATTTGTCATCCTTGTAAAAGGACTGGTTCTGTGTATTTTCTTCCAAATCTTTTCTACCTTCCCTTTTGCATAGTTACATACTTGGGTTTCCATCCAATTTAACACTATAATTTCCATGTTTCCACCAATTACCATGAAATTATCATGTATTGTGATTCTAAATATGTAGCAAAGAACAGCTGTGTTTTAAGTTTCCCTTAGTTTGAATTATTGACTCAGAATGTATTTTCAGAAACATCATGAATGGGTTAAACAAAGATTCGAGCATTAAAGAGTTAACCTGGAAGTTCCTAACCCGAAAGTGCCCTCTAGAAATCTCTTCATCTCAGCAAATTGTTGGAGAGGCTATAGGAAAAAAAGGTCATTTCAGCATATGTGATAGGATTGTGGGTAATTTTTTTTCTTTTTTCTTTTTTTTTTAAATTTCAGCCATGAAGTCCATTCCCGGAATAGCACTGTCTTGAGACCCAAGTCAAATAGCACTAAATGTGTTAAGCAGAGGTCTGTGTTTAAAGAAGAAACTCATTTGCTCTTAATAATTGCAAAACACTGCATACTTTAACTGTGGAGTCACAAGAATCCACACAGCATCAAAAATCTAATTCCAAAAGATACAGGAGGCTGAGATACAAGACAAACTGTCTGTCTCAATTACAGTCTCTCTGCACCCTAACTACAATTGTCATTTCTTAGAACAAAGGCTGCCTTTAAAATTTTTTATTGATGGCAGAAAAAAAAAATGACTAAACAAGACCAGAACATTGGAAGGTAATTTATATCCTATGTATAACCTAAAAGTGGTGTAAACAAGGTGCTGTGTCATAAAATGAAATGTGATACAGATAACCTCGCTGCTCCTTTCTACACAAGTTCAGACGAGTCCAGTGCCTTAAATCTCCAAGCAAGGAAGAGCAAAGCCTACGATGTACTTTCTTTTTATTTGCCTCCCTTCGCCCTGCCAACCCTCAGGAGCCAATAAATAAGACCAGTATCAGGCGAGGGCAGTGGAGAAGGTGAGTTTTCTGGAAACTGACCCTCACAGAGAGTTGTCGAGGGCACCAGAAGGGTCTCTGGGAAATGGCTCACCAGCTTTGTTTGGGCACCATGCACATCGACAGACACTCTAAGGGCAGGATTATGGGGCACTTGAGCCAACTCCACCTCCTGTGGAAAAGCAGCCTGCTTTTGCAAACAAGAAACCGTGCCTTCCTAATCTATTAGAGCTCTCTGAAGGGCCAAATAAGTGAACGGATAAGGAGGGCAAACAGTAGACACAGTGTATTTATGCTTGCAGAATCCCTGGAAAGCACCACACCAAAGCCTGTTGAAGAAGTTGTCGCCATGGGAATGGGGAAAATGGTGACAAATAGGGAGCTGGCTCAGCTGAGAAGTACAAGGCAAAGGTACATAAGTTGCTGTGTGGATGGCAAAGTGTTGGCAGCGGGCTTGCACTGGGGACCTGATGCACAGTGTGACCGTCAGGCTCCTTTGCTTTCACACTCCCAGGTGGACATCAGCCTCGCGGACATCATGTCTCACAGATTGTCTTGTCCAATTAGTCTATGTCTGTGACATCTCCAGTGACACTAAGCTCCGGAAAGGCAGGGAGCATGCCCAGTACTTTAGAATTTATTACAGTGCTGAGCATCAAGAGCTATTTTGTGGCTGGCTCAGGTGGGAGAAGAGAGAGGGTGTTGGACTCTTATTTTGCTAATGACCTGTACCTTTTTCACCTAGGGAAATTCCTGCAGAAGGTCCAGGTTGCAGAAGATGGAGGAGGCTCCTATGTGGCCAAAGATGTTTAAGAACAGAGTCAAAGGCAGGTCAGATAAAGCATTAAGCAAAAAAAAAAAAAAAAAAGGATTTCAGTGGTACCTTGTTTTTATCATGAACTATTTGTTTTGTCTTTCTTTCTTTCTTTGATACAGGTTCTCAGTATGCTGTTTAGACAGAATCCTCCTGTCTCAGCCTCCCCAGTGCCAGGATTACAGGTGTGCATCACTGTGCCCGATTTCAATGGCCCGCATGGCACACCCAGGGTCTGGGGCTGGCACAGCATGTGGTACCAGGAATCAAACCTGGGTCCTAGAGCTTTCCAGGCAGGTGCTTAGACCACTGAGCTATCTCCCCAGCCCCATGGTGAACTATTTAAAGAATGAATAAATCAGTTTAGAGAAAAACAGTAAAACTTCACTCTCTCTCTTTTTTTTTTTTTGGCAGAAGTGGGGATTGAACTCAGGCCCTTGCACTTGCCAGGGAAGTGCTTATTCCACTAAGCCATCTCCCTGGTCCAAAACTTTGCTCTTGGAGGTGACAGATTCAAAGCTCTCAGTGACAGCCCAAGAAAGGGTTATGAGTCGCTCTACCATGGTGTCTTACAAGCTACTCTTCAGCATTACCCCTGCTGGGGTAATAAGATACTCTCCCCAAAGGCTACCATTTCCCATGGACTTTGAGTAGCACAGCTGTGCCATATATGTGTTTATGCCTGTGGTGCTCTAGAAGGCGATATCGTATGGAAATATCTAATATTTTCACCATGCCAGCGTCAAGTCCTTTCCTCCTTGGGTTAGTGGTGGCTGTTGAGAGTTATGCTGTAGGGACTCCCCAGAAGGTTTGGGCCCAAGGTGTTACTTTAAACAAAACAATGAAGAACTGAACATCTCAAGCAAACCATTGCGTGCTTCTGTTCCCTCTTCTCTACCCTGCTCTTCTCTGCCTTCAGGGCTGATGGTGGCGGAACTCATGCCAAGTTCCTTGGCCCTGTGCCTTCAAGCTGGGTTTGAACTGGACAGAGATTAGGAGGCATAGGAAGAACACAATCAGAGAGCGTGCTTCTCTTCGTGCAGCCTGTGTGCCATGGTCATCTGCCTCTCCAGTTGACTTCTGTGTTCTCCTCCCAGGTTCTGGTAGCTGCTTCCACTCTATCACTTTGGGTAGAGACGGCAATGACTCACTCTCTAAGGCCTCCAGCTCGCACCACTATTCACAGTCAGCCCCTGTGCCCGCAGGTTAGCCAATGCATTTTATATTCATTAAGGCTGCTTCCTGTTGGGAATTGGGTGACTGCAGAATGAGGTCTTAGCATTGCACCTCAAGAGAGACTTCTGGGGCTGCAGTGCAGCCAGAGGAAGGTAGGGAGCAGATGTGGAGGTCGGGTGGGTGTGAGGCAAGGGGCGAGAGGCAAGGAGGCAGGGGCCACAGTCTGGGAGACAGGAGGCTAGAAGGTCCTTGCTTGGCATAGGGTAGCAGAATGAGCCTCTCCGGCAGTGGCTACAGAGCCTCTAGTGCTTCCACGGTGATATTAAGATGGGTCTTGGTCTGTCTCTTTACAAGATGGATTGATACAGCACTGGCTCCCCTTGGAGTAGCGTCAGCTGGCCTTGAACTTAGATCCTTTTGCTGAGCTTGTAAGCAGGTGTTGCTGTAAGTCAAGTTTTTAGGAACATGTTCACTCTCGGGAGATGATGCCGGTGAGGTAGACCTGGTGACTTTCAATTGCCTGGGGGGTGGGGTGGGGGTGGGGCTTCTTATCAAAGGCAGTGACTGTCAGGAGCAGAGCTAGCCTGAGTGGGCACCTGCAGGTGATGCTGCCCTTTGTGGCTGCTGGAGAGGGAATGCAGGCTCCTGGGTGGACTCCCAGGTGAGAACCGAGCTCTTCACCTTTCAGGGCCACCACCCACCTCCTAGATACCATCAGGATTAAGTGACAAAGTCACATACAGCAGCCAGGCTTGGCTGGCAGCCGGTTGTAGCCCAGCCCCTGCCCTACCAAATCGAGTGCTCTCACATTTGAGTCCACCTTCCCTGGCTCTGCCTTGGAAGCCGGGGGTGGGGGCAACCAAGACCTGCGTTCTCTGGGCTCCAGAAGCTGCTGTCATAGATGAGAGACGAATGGGCCCTTTATCCTGAGGCCTCCTAATCCCATTTTCTGCTTTCATGTTAATCCTCTTCCTTCTCTGTCTGCCATACACTCAGCTCTCCCGGCACTGACCCGAGAGCCAGGCCCACCTCCCCGGTTCAGTGCTTCCCACTGGGGCTGCCGGAGAGGCGGAGTCAGCATGGCTGTGCCCTGGTCCTCCTTAGCAGACTTAGTTGCCTTTCCATTCACATCCTGGATGAGGCGAGGCGTGTGCTGAGGGAGAAGCTGCCTGGCACCCTTTGTCCAGGGGTGGGCAGGACTTTCTAAGACCATGTCCGGCAGACCTCCATTTTAGTTTGTCACACACTTGGAATTAGGTGAGCCTCCCTTAGATTCCTCTGGCTGTGATTCCACCCTAGCACTGGACAGCGAGGTCTGTAATTTAGGGCTGCCTGGGAGGGGAGCTATTTTCAGTTAAGTTGGAACAACCATACCTCACTGCCCCCAGAGCTAGGCCCTCTGCAGGTGTCATTTTCCTCTGGCCCTCTCCATTGTGCCCATGAGCCTGTCTTCTAGAAACTTCTTGAAGCCTGTAACTTAGTCTGGACTCCTCTTCAGCCATCTCTTTCCCTGCCTCTCTGTTGAGTGGAACTTGGTCTTTGTCTCTCTCTGGACCGTGAGATCCCACCAATCTTCTTGCCTCCATGCACTCTTCCCAGGCTCGCATCACTTCTGACAGCTAAGCTCAGGCTAAACGACAGCTAGATAGAAAGGATGGAGCAAAATCTAACTCAGCCTGGAGTGGACTCTGTGTCGCTGTGGTGAATTCAGCTGTAGACCAAGGCTTATAGTCCCCTGTGAGCCGAGGTCCCTGTCCGAGGGCTGAGGACCAAGGGTGGTGAGTGTGGACAGGCTTTCTGGTTGAGTCACAGAGCCAGGCTCCATGGGGACCCCCACTCTGTCCTCTGCTAGCTGCAGAAAGGAGATGGAGGGTGTGGGACCTGAATGGCAGTGCTGGGCGGCAACCCTGAAGGTCACGGTGATGCGTGTGGTAGGGGCTCCAGGGCCAGCACCAGCTTCTCACCCAGAGCCTTGGGAATATCCCGCATCTGAGAAGCAGCACTAACCTTATCTACTCAGGGGGAAATGGGTTCTGACAGAAAGCTTGATTATTCCCTTTAAACCCTCACTGGTTTGGGTTATTTGAGTTTCAAGAAGTCAAATGCTGAATAGGAGAGAGCATAGCAGATTTTAAGTAAGATCTGCATTCACTGGTGGGGCTTTCTCTGGCCTTAGTGTCCCCTTGAGCTCTTTTTGTGGTGGGTGCTTGGCTTTGGGAAGTCATAGGCTCTTAGCACTTTTTACTGGAATCCAGGAAGCTGGGCTGGTCTTTCCAGAGTTGCTCTTTCTCCCCACTCTCCACATCTTTTTGTCTTTTTTTAGAAAGGGTCTTGCCATGTAGTTTAGGTTGGCCTTGAGTTGACTTTGTAGTCCAGGCTAGTCTTGAACATGCAACGATCCTCCTGCCTCAGCCTCCTGAGTGCTGGGATTACAGGCATGTATCATCACATCCCACTCCGTGTATTTCTTAGAGAAAGGCGCGTGAGCTTGTGGAGGGCAGTGGTGACATGGCCAATGCAGTGCAGAGGCCATGGTGACCTGCTAGAGGTTTGCAGGGGCTCCTGGGGGCTCTGTCCTATTCCCCCCTAGTTAATGGAGGTGGCTAACAACCTACCAAGGGGACATCATTCCTTTGGCTTAGTGCTTTGTGTAAGTGAAGCTGTGTGTTAAGATGGGAACCTTCGTGGAGAAAGAGGAGTCTGAATTGTCTTGGATAGGGTGTTGGTGTGGCTGGCCAAGGTGGGAAGCGACCACTATGGAAGTAGGCCCAGAAGACACATTTCGGTGTCGTCAGTATCTATGTCTACAATTCCCCTGGGATGTATGTGTATGTACACTTGCTTGTACACACACACAAATAACACAGCTTAGGACCAGCGTGTTGCAGCCCAAGAAACTAGGTTGAGAAGAGCTTTTCCCTTGAAAAGTCATTTTATTAACTGATTGATTTTTTTTTTTTACAAAAATAAACAATTTAATAAACAAGAAGTATAAAAACTTCTGGATATGCAAACTCCAGGAGGGGGGAAAGCCTGGCTTGGGCTGCTCTGCGGCTTTCACTGAAAGCAAACGAGGCAGAGAGGCCCCCGGCCCCACCCCCACCCCAGGTCCTGGCTCAAACTGCAACCTGCTCCTCCTCCACCCCAATCTTGGCTCATTTGGACGTGTGTGCCCCAGCGACTAACTCCCAGAATGTCCCGGGAGCGTGTTCTGTCAGGGGCCACAGCCAGGCTCCCGCATCCCCAGTGCCGTGCCTCCCGAATGGAGCTGGGCAGAGAGGACATTCTGGGTGACTGTCCCCACGCGGCCCCTGCCTGCCATGGCCCGTGCAGCAGCAGTGGCAAGGGTTTGGCTACATTCTCACACCAGGCAAACAGTGATGGGGCCACTCACGGAACGGTCCCTGTTCAGACCGCCTAAGCCTGGCTTGCCCCAGAGCACTGGGGCGGCCATCAGTCCCTTGACCACCGACTCCTGGCCTGGGAGCCGGAAGTCTCACACCTAGGCTGGTAAACTCACATTTTAACATTTTGCATTATTGCACGTTTGTTGTGGTCACGTTGGTCTGTCTGGGATATCAGCACTCTGCAGAGCTTCCCGGGAGACGTGCTGTGCTGCTGGTGCAAATCCCTCCCGCCGCAGGCAAGCCCAGCTGGCGAGGATGGTCAGCCGGTCGGCAGAGCCCTCCGGCAGGTCAGCCGGGAGCCCTCACATAGGTGGTCTTGCTGGGATCAGGGGCCACACGGCTCCATCCAGTTTTGAAAAAGACCAGCTTCCGACCTGTGGTGGAGGTGAGAGATGGCCCTGAAGGTAGTGCCACTCTCCTGGGGATCCTACTGCTTGGCAACCCCTAGGCAAGTCCGACCGCCTCTCTCAGGACGGCCCCTCCCTGTGGCTCACCTGTCCAGGTGGTCTGGTTGGTGATCACAAAGGCACTGCACTGGGCATGGCTCTCACAGACGTCCACAGCTTCAGCCAGGTTGAACACGGACAGGAGGCAGCCCCCGTGGTGGTAGGACGGCCAGCAGTGGTAATCCTCCTGCAGGATGGTGCTGTCTGGGATGCGCCGGTACTCTAGGGATCAGGGACAAGCAAAGGTGAGAACACCATTCCCATGGGAGCGCTGGAGCACTCACCAAACGAAGCCACAGGACTCGTGTCTTTGCCCAGCACCACCAGCGTGGAGATGGTTGCAGCCTCCACTACTCAAACTGGGTAACTTGCCCATGCAAGATTAAGCACAGCCTTAGTTTTGGGGAGAGGTGGGCAAATGCCTGGGCTGGTCACCTGTATCGAGTCACTAACTGTCCAGGGTAGCTGCTGAACTCTGGGCATTCTAGACTCGTAGGACTGGGCTTCCCAGACATCTGCATCAGAATCCAGGGTGGGCCCTAAGACCTGCATCTTGCCTGACTCTGACCCAGTTAACTGTAGACATCACATGTAGAGCTGCCCAGTTTAGAGTGCCTTCAGCCTAACTTTCTCCTGCCCTTGAGGAGAGAGGTTAGGTAAGCTGCTCAGATAGGCCAGAGGCAGTCAGGGAGTCCTGGGGTCAAGCAGCATGTGAATGATCCAGAAATGCAAAACAACCATGGCTGGGCTGTTTGGGACAGCTCATGATTCAGAGAGAGCTAAGAGGCCCTGGACACACCCTGCATCCGGAGGCAGTGCCTTAGAAGGCCTCTTGTTCACCCCTCGCTTCCCATTGCTTGGGGAGCCTCAGGTTTGGACTGATAATGTAGCAGCCCTGGGCTTCCAGTCTCCCCCGCCCTCCGGCCTCCTTCTCCTGCCAGGGGCTAGACCAAAGTCCAGGGCTGGCTGTGATTTATGGCCCCATAAACTGCGTCCTCAGGGACAGAGCCGGCCATTGTTCACCTCGTTAAACTTTATTTACAGGGCTAACGAGGGCTCCCCCACCCCAAAGGCTGTCCAGGGCTCCCTGAATACAGAGGCTGCCCACCTCTTGCCCCTGCCAACCGTGGCTAAACCCAAGGCTTCTGCAGAGGGAGAAAACCCACGGCCGGGAGTTGGTGGCTGAAAGCCTCCTCTGCCTGTGAAGAGCCTACTTGGGGACTGGCTTCTGCACAAGGCCCCTGCACCTCCAGCCAGCTGTCCTAGCCTGGGGAGTGCAGAGGAAGGAGAGAAGTACACACACAGGCATGTTCCCGCTGTGCACTAGGAAGCATGCCAGTTGCTTTTACACATCTCACCTGCCACTTAATCCCCACAAGAGCTGAACCCAGTCTACAGACGAGAAAAGTGAGGCTCCTAGAGCAAGTCACACAGCCTCAAAGGGGTTTACAGGCATGCAGAGGGTGGGGTCAGGGCCCGCTCCAAGGCAGGATGAAAGCTGCTCCAGCTGGGCCAGAGATGGGGGTCTCAAACTGATGGCTCAATGGTCTTCATATCACTCCAAAATAAGCCTTAGCATACCACTGGACAGGTGGGTCCCCAAAGAGAAGCTGAGACACTCTGCCCAATTGGAGAGCTGCCACCCACTGTTTCCATCCCCTGGTTCCCAGTTGGGGCCACTCACCAATGCCGCTGCTTGCCGAGGAGTTCTGCAAATACTGCCCGCTCCGGTACAGGTGCAGCACTGTCTCCAGCTGGGCCAGAGTCTTGTCCACTCCCCAGGCGAGCTCTCCTGTAGAGGGTGGTGTTGCTGACAGGCTGCCTGGGCTCCTGCTCTGGCCTGCAGTGTATACCAGTAGCCGCCCCTCCTTCCCTCCAGGGCCCAGGCCCAGATGCCTGGTGGCCTGGGGAGGACCTCTACTATACAATGCTGGTCTGGGCAATGACTTCTGGGCCCTGTGCTGCCCTGGGTCGCTCCTGATGTCACTCTTGATGGGGGATGGCCAGGCAGGGGAAAGTGGAGGCCTGGAAGCTCACCCGAGGCATTGACGATACTGTCCAGCAGAGGCCGGAGGGAGGGCGGGGCACTATGGGGCAGGAGGTATGTGAAGAAAAACCTGTGGCAGAGAGGAACAGGGGCTCAGGGACACAGGCTCTGACACATCCTTCTCTGATCCCAACCTAGCCAGCTTGATCCCTTGGTCCCAGTGACCAGGTAGGCCCCAGGGTATCCCAGACCTCGGAACAAAGTCTGGACTCCGCTAAGGTCACAGTTAACTTTAGGTCACACTGCGACCTGAGGGCTGTTTCTCCCCTCTTCCTTGATGGCCAGCCGATGGTGCTCCAGGCCGATATCATCATCAGAGCACCAGAGTTTTGGCGCTTCTCATGAGGTGCGTCAAAGAGGTCCAGGGCCAGGCAAGAAGGGCTCCACCAGCCTGAGGCCCTGAGTCGGGCACTATTTTAAGAAGCCTCCAGCTGCCACCCTCCAACCCAGATTCTCCTTGGAGCTGTCTATTTTTAGCTTCGCCCTCTGAAGCCTGAACATTCCCTCTCAACTGGCCAGGCAGGAACCTTTCCCGGCCCAAGGCCATCTCAGCCAAGGTTGAGCCTGTGCCCTCACGGGAGCTCCTGAGCGTGTAGTGGAGCTCACCTATAGGCATTGTAGAGGTTCCGCTTCTCATTCATGCCCTCACACCAGCCCTGGGTGGAACAGGGCAGGGTGAAGTTCCTCGCTGGAAATTCAAGTACACAGTCGGCATTGTTTGTACACGGGGTCTCCTCCACACGTGCGTCATCCAGGTCTGTCACCTTCAGCTCTCCATCCACAAGGACAAACTGCCGAGGGCGGAAGTCCAGCAGAGTGACTGAGCCCAGCGGGGAGTGGGCCAGGTGGTGGAGGAGGCGGCCCAGGCTGAGGCAGATCTGAAGGTAGACACAGGGTTGGGAGGGCCGGCTGGACTGTGCAGGGCTGCCCTTTGGGGCTGTGGACTGAGCCCAAAGCTTAGCCTTTCAGTTCTGTAAGTGTCAGCGCCCAGGGAAAGTCAGCCCAGCAGCCTTAAAGGTCACAATGACTCCAATGGATTAACCCACAGGTCGGGCTGACCCTGCCAATAACATGGAGTGGGTGGGAAACAGCAGGGGGGGGCTCTGGGGATAACCACCCTTTCCCGTGTTGCATCCTGAGGGTGATGGGGACAGGGCAAGGGCCGAGCTGACCGGAAGGTGACTTGTGGTCTCGAGAGACAGCCCTGCTGCAGGGGCTGCTGTATGTGGGGGTCAGGCATGCTGAGAGTGGCAGGGTACAGAATGCCAAGCTCCTCTCCTCTTGCGTCTTTTTTTAACCTTTTGGCCAAGGGCCGAGGCAGTCTGTGCCCTGCCTCCCCCTTTCTCCCTTGGCCGAGGAGTCCAAACTGCTCTGGAAGGCTGGCCTTCTAAGGAGAACCATCCCATTCAGGAGCCCTCCTTCCTGCTCACTCGGAATCGGTCCTCCCAGGAAGTCTGCAGCAGCTGGATCATTTCCACAGGGGAGCCCAGCTCCGTGATGGTGGTCAGTGTATCAGGGATGTCTTCGCTGTCCTGGTAGCAGTAGCCATAGAGCTGAGGAAAACCCAGGGCAGGTCATTAGGTCACAGGGTGGGGGTGGGGACAGAGAAGGGCTCTGCCCGCAGGCCATCCCTCAGGCCTTTGCTTTGGGGCTGAGGCCAGCCAGGAGAAATAGAGATAGCTAGAAATAGGGGATGGGGGATGCCATGGAAGCTCTCTCC
Organism: Ctenomys sociabilis; assembly: GCA_004027165.1. Classification (NCBI taxonomy): domain Eukaryota; kingdom Metazoa; phylum Chordata; class Mammalia; order Rodentia; family Ctenomyidae; genus Ctenomys; species Ctenomys sociabilis. The sequence continues at coordinate 7,585 of PVKA01022761.1, read as the reverse complement.
CACAGCCAGAGTTCCCACAGAGATGGACAGGTGTGGCCACCATGTGTTGGGCAGGTGGCAGGCTTGGGCTGAATATACTACATGCAAATCCACTTCTTACAACCACCCTAATGGGCACAGTGGGTACTACTATTATCTCTCCTTTCAGGAGGGGCAAGTAATCCAGAGGCCAAACTGAAAGCACTAAAAAGCACAAGAGCTCCTGTGTGCCACTCACATTCCTGTTCCTTTCAAGAATGCTGGGTGGGGGCCAGGGAGATGGCTCAGTGGAATAAGCACTTCCCTGGTAAGCACAAGGGTCTGAGTTCAATCCTTGGTTCCGCAAAAAAAAAAAAAAAAAAAAAAAAAAAAAAAAAAAAAAAAAAAAAAAAAAAAAAAAAAAGCTGGGTGCCAGTTTGCACCTCCTCCTGGCTCACTCGTTCTCCTCATCTGCACCTGCCTGGAGCCTCGTCTTTGCTCTGTTTGGGAAACGCAAAGAGGCACAATTCCAGATGTTCCTTGCCACCATGTTTCATATGGCTGGCATGGCAGGGGGCACTGATGGTGAGGGATGGTTCTCAGAGAAGACCGTCTCTTGGGGGTATGGTCACAAGAGCTGCCTCCTCCATTTCCTATAGGGCAGGAGCCTGGAACCATCCAGCTGGCCAGGAAGAACAACTAGATATTGTTACACCTACACCAGTGGCCAGGGGAACCCTGTGTCTCTCGACCCTTTCTAGCAGATCAAGCCTGACTCTTTCTAGCAGATCAAGCCTCAGAATGGGCTCTAAACAGTCACCGTGGGGGGGCAGGAGCACAAAGGCCGAGTTGTCCAGCTGACTAGACACAGTGAAGAGCTACGTGGTAGAGGGGTGGCAGAGGATGCCGAGCCTGCTGGCTAGATGTCCTTGCACACTGTCACTCCTCCTGCCAACAACTGTGTGTTCCTAGCCCCACTGCAGGCCTGCAGGTGCCCCTCTCCTCCTTAGAAGCCAGCTGCACTTCCCCTCCTTCCACGGAGGAGGCACAGCCCAGTGCTGGGGCATGAGACTTGGGGGGCTCAGGAGACAGCTCTAGGCATCCTCTTGTTTCTCTTTCTTTACCCTCCCATCAGTCCAAGGAGGCCCCAGACCTGGCAGGGTTGGGGGGAGGTAAGGGGAGCAGTCCTGAGCCTGGTTCTCATTTTCTTGCCCAGAGCCTGAGCCTTTGTGGGAAACTTCTGAAGGTTATTAAACACCCGGAGGTCGTTAAATGTGCTGTTAACGAGGTATTAATCAACACCCCTCAGGAAAAAAATAAAAAGACACCATTAACTCTCCCCTCTTCCCCCAGGAAGCGTGAGGTTGAGCATTTCAGTCACATCTTTTGTCTGGGAGAAGAAATATACTTTAGCATGATCAGAATCTGGGCCTAAGCAGACCTGGGGCCCATCTGAGGCCTGAAGCCCCCAGCATGACCTGGATGGGGGTGGAGGAGAGGCCTGTGGGCCCTCTGACCCTGGGTTATAGAGCCATCTGTGTGCATTAGTGTGAGCATGTGTGTTGTGCACTTTTAAACGTGTGAGGTAAGGCAGACAAGATCATAGAAGAGAATGATCTTGCCTTGTGACCTCAGTACATGCTGAGCAATGCCCCAAAGGCCAGGGTATCCTGGGATTTGCTATTAGAGCCCTAAGATTCAACTCTGGACTGTCCAGAGCAGGGGAAGGAACCCTGTGGCCCGGGGAACTGGGAACTCTAGGAATGTTTTCTCGTTCCTCTTCAGTTCAGCAGATAGTCAAATGGCTTTGAAACCTGAAGTGATTAAAAGGCATTAACACAATTCTAATTCTACTGCACTGCAGGCTTCCCTGAATGCGAGGGTGGCATAACTGAGGAAGCCACAGGGATGGTGGCTTGGGGTGCAGGCGGTCAAGTACCTCAAAAGCAGTCCCTGAGACACAAATGAGGACCCCCACTTTTCCCTTTTCAATGGGATTCTCACTACTTTAGCAACTCATATGCCCTTAATTGCTAACTCTAGCCTCTGACCCTACAGAATAATAGAGCCAACCTCAGACAGGGTCCATCTTGGTAGGGGAACGGATGCAAACTACTAAGCTGTCATTCTTTTCCTGTGCTGCCTTCAGTGCTGCCCGCCTAATGTTACAGAAAAGAACCTCTCTGGGGTCTGTGCTGGGGGCTAGCTGGGTAACTGTCAGAAAGTTTGGTGAGAACAGGGAGGAAGTTCCTAGAGACATAGGAAGATACCTCAGAGGTCAAACCTGTTCTACTGGAGGATGTCCTGAGTCAAAGAACTAACAATGTCCTGCTAAGTCATTCAAGACCTCTCCACCCCCTCAGAATCTGGCCAACACCCCAGGATTTCCAGAAAGTTCCCAAGAGTCCCTGGAAGAGAACAAGATCCTCCCAGTTAGAATGGCCACGTAACCAGCTGCTCCCTCCCTGAAGTTCTGGATACAGCGTTAGCCATTAGCCAAACATAACCAAACACAAGGTCAGCTTTGCCCAATCTCCTTTACTAGGGCAGGGCCCAGGGCCCAGTCAGTGTCTGCCATGGAAGGGATCTCCTGGGGATATGGGAGTGTAAGTAACTTTCTGGCTTATCTTATTCTGAATTGCCCAAACAGCAATCCAGGCCTAGCTAGGGATCCATCTCATTTACTGAGTAAAGGCAGAACCCTCACTGGGGTTTCTGGTCAATTCTGCTGGGCAGAAAGGTGAGTGAATCTGAGAACCCCAAGAGGTGGGAAGCTTGGACATGACTCCTCACAGATGTCTGCACACACACTGAGCTCACCCGGCCAAGAACAGTCAGGGATTCCCCTCTCTGCTCAGACATGTGCAAAGGGAACCGTTTGTCTCCTCCTGGGCAAACTCAAGGATGGAGACAAGGGAGAGAGGAAATGGGGCATAGGGCAGCAGCAATGCTGGGATCATGAGAGCTCACCTTTATGTCCTGCTTGGAGGGGACCAGTTGGGGGTCTCATCTCTCTCTACTCCCACCAAGTGAACAGGGGAGGCAGCTTCTCAGTAGGAAACTGGGCCTCTGGCCTTCTCAACTTCCCAATCTCTTGGCCAAATACACTCCCACAGGGTGACATTTAGACCCTTGGGCCCTCTGCCCATTGGCCTAAGATGCTAAGGTCTCCCCAGAGGCTCAAGTGGACCCACTCAAAGGCCTAGGAATCCCAGGGTAAGTTTTAGAAAAGACTGAATGTTCTCATCACCTTCTCTACTCATTTCCTACTAGGGCCTCTGGGTGTGGTGAGCACTTTCTGGGAATGAGGCCTGTCATACGGTCCTTCCAGCCCTTCTCACCCCCCAGTAGAAAGTGAAAAAAAGCTGGGCACAGCTGGGTTCAGGTTCCACCAAGAAGGGGTCCCTATCTCTCCATCTGAGAGCTGACTCAGGCAGGGATGTTGTAGTGTCTTGGCTTGAGGTGTTCAATACCCTCGGCTCCAGCTGGGAGCACGGGCTTAGATTCCAAAACACTTGCCAACCCCCCTGGAGTTTTGGACACCCCTCTCCTGAACTGTCTTAAGGAGGTGTGGATGGAGGCAGAGTGGAGCAGTGGGAAGCGTCTCAGTTTGGGGCTGAACCTAGCTTAACCTGGGCACCGTCAGCGGGCACCCCATGACTGAGATCACAGGTTTTTTTCCCAGTCCAGGGTCGGGCGGGGGCACTCTCGGAACCCCACCCTCATACCTGCAGCACGTTGGGGTGCCGCAGCCGCTCCAGCAGCACCATCTCCTTGAGCAGCTTGTGGGCCGCCAGGCGGTAGCAGCCCCTCCGCGCTCCGAACTCGCGCACGCAGCTGCCCAGGTCGTGGCCGCCGAAGTCCACCGCCTTGAGCGCCACCGCGGCGCCGCCGGGCAGGCGCACTCGGTACACCGCCTTGGTGTAGCCCGAGCCCACGTACTGCGCGCCGGACACGTTGCGGAGCGCGGCGCAGCCCAGGCGCGGGCCCGGGCCGGGGGAGCCCGCGCCGGGAGCCGGGGGCCAGCCCGGGGCGCCGTCGGGAGGGGGCCGCGCGCGCTGCAGGCCCGGCCCGCCAGGAGCCAGGTCCATCAGGCGGCGCCGCTCCGGCCGGCCGGCCCCGCGCCCCGCGCCCCCGCGGGAATAGCGCTGCACCTCCTCGTAGCGCGCGCGGATCTGCCGGGCCAGCTCTCCGCGGGCTGCGCGACGGCCCGGGCCCGGGGCCGCCGAGGGCTGGCCGGGCCGCGGGGGCTCGGAGCCCGGCGCGAAGAGCACGTTGAGCACGGAGCCCAGCAGGAAGGACGCGCACACACCCGCGGCCACGGCCGCCCGCCGGCGCCGCATCGCTCCCCTCCCCCGCGCGGCCCGGCCGGCCCGGCCCCGCGGCTCAGGCTCCGCGGCGGCCCCCCGCCCGGCGCGCGCGCATGGCCCCGGCGGCCCCGGCCCCGGCCCCCGGCGCGCCGCACACCGGCCTGACACTTGCCCCCGCCGCCTATAAGGCCCGGGCCGCCCGCCGCCCCGCCCCGCGCCCCCGGCCCCGCCTTCCGCGCTGACTGACGGCGGGACCTCCCCCACCGAGCCGGAGGAGCGCGCGGAGGCGCCGGGCCGGGCCCCGAGCTCCGGCCGGCCGCGGGGAGCGGAGAGCGGGCCCCAGCGGCCGGATAACGGGACCGGCCGGCGGGGTGGGAAGATCGGGCGAGGCCGGCGCGTAACGGGCTCCAGAGGGGCCGGGCGGGGAGGCCCGGTGTGGGGATCGCGGCGCTCTGGAGCTCGGTCGCCGGGACCCGGGCGGGCCAGGCGCGTGGGGCCGCCTCCTGCGGATGGGGCCGGGCTGGCGGCTGCAGGTCCGGCCCCGGGCTCTGGGTGGGGCTGAAGGGAGGCGGGCGTGACTGGGCCGGCACCTGCGAGCGCGCGTGGGACGGAACTCAGGACTCGCGGGAGTGATCCCAAGGTTTGGAGATGCTCTGCGCCTCTGCCTTCTACCAACAGCACTTCTGGGATTCCTGATTTTCCTTGTCCCATAAGCTCAGAATCCAGCCGCGGGTGACACCCTTCCACGGATCCCCAGAGTCTGACGAGTCAGCCAAGGACCTCGAACCATGAACAGAGTGTATTTGTGCCCACGCACAGTTTTGGGGTGTGTGCATCGATGTGTGCATCGGTGTGTCCCAGGTGGCCACCGTGTCCCAGGAAGGGAGTGTTGTGCGTGCGTGCGTGCGTGCGTGTGTGTGTGTGTGTGTGTGTGTGTGTGTGTGTAAGCTGGCGCAGACTCCACCGGAACGGCCGGTCCCTCCTCCTCCCTCCCTGATTGCATCATTAGTGCTAATTGAGGAGCTTTCACACGCCAGTGCTTTAGCTGTTTGGAGTGAGCTCCCCCCTCCTGGGAGATAAGCCGCTGCCCCTCCCCCTCGCCGCGCTCCACTTCCCCACCGCCCCGATCCTGTCCACTTACCGCTCTGGACACTTTCCTTTCTCCCGCTGTACAGGTTAATCGTTCTCTGCAGCGTCAAAGACCTGCCCAGGAGGGGTGTCTGGAGAGATTTTCCCCAAAGATCTGCATTTCTACTGAACACAGGACCTCTGTGGTTAGAAAGGAGATAGAATTTTCTGCCCATTTCTTTTGGACTTGGAAAGGGGAGGCAAGGGCTAAGTCCTTGATCTCCAGCCAGTGATCCCACGAAGGTTGACCTTTCAGCCCCCACTACCTGGTCGTCTAAGATACAGCGAGCCCTTGGTGGTCCAGGCTACCTTAGCAGTCACAGGAAAGGCCTGGGCAAGGTGAGAGCCCTGGGCTTGGTGGAGTCTAGAATCATCTCATCGGTTCCTTTGTGCTGGCCCATGGCTGAACAGAGTGTGTGTGTGTGTGTGTGTGTGTGTGTGTGTGTGTGTGTGTGTGTGTGTGTGTGTGTGTGTTGGGGTGGCTCTGAGCAGATGCCCTCCCCAGCCCTCACACCAGATGTCTCTGGTCTAATTAACTGTGCTGGGAAAACCAACCTGGGTTTGTAAACAGAGCTACTGGCTAAAGTCAACAGGGAACAGCAGCAAACAGCAAACATTCCCCTCACACTCAGCCCTGGTCCAATTCAGCCCCTCCTAGTCCCCCCCAGGGGAGAGGGGAAGTGGGATGATCAGAGATCCCCTGCTCCCAGCTGAGTCAGCGGAAGCCTGTCTGCCTCTGTGACCCCAACATGGCTACCATTTCCTTGCCTGTTCCAGGGTCTCCTCTCCTAGGGAGGAACAGAGACTCTGGGAAGGTCAGTTGCCACCTCAAGATAGGCTGTGTCCTCCTTCCACGATTTCTTCATAAATGCTGGCACCTACTCAGCCATACAACTCTGTGGGCCAGGAAGCCACAGTGGAGGGGCTGTTCCCTGAAGAAATTTCTTTGGGGCCTGCCCTGCTTTTCTCTTTTGGTGAAGTCTCCATGAGCAGGGTTTGGCATTGCTGAGTCTCAGCTCAGGGCTGGTGAATAGCATGTGAACATTGTCAGGTTCATTACACATCGTGTAGGTATTATAATAACATGTTCTGAAATTAGATAATTACTCCTGTGATATCTCTGCCAAACTTCAGTGTTTCTGTTACGGTTTGAAAGTTCAATGTACATGCAGGCCAGAGAAACAGACACGAAAGTGTACACAGTGCACACAGAAGCCTACAGAGCAGGAGCTTCACACACAAGAACAAAGACATTCCAGCGGCTGTCCCCCTGGCCCATTTCAGACACAGTGGAATGTAAGATATTAGATGGAAATAGGTTTTCTGCATCTGAAAAGAAGGGATTTAACTTCTTGAACAGATGATAGTTTCTGAATTGGCAGTTCTTAACCTAATCTTGCTTGTTTGTGTTTTTTTTGGCACCACCCAGAAAGTGGTATTTTTTTTTTTTTTTTTTTTTTTTTTGGTGCTGAGGATTGAACTTGGGGACTGCCAGGCAGGCACTTAAGTGCTGAGCTATTCCCCCAGTCCCGTGGAATCATTTTGAAGAACTGAAAGGCATGAAATTCTATGCTTTGCTACTGCAGACTCCCAGGGTCCATCTGTCCACTCAGGCCAGGCAGGGTACACGACCTAGGCCAGAGTCTGCTCTAGGTCTGTGATGCTGTCTTCACACTAGCACCTTTAGTCCACATGTTCTTCCTTCCCCAAGGCTCCCGTCAGCCCTGAGACCTGTGTCCTCTGCTTGGATGATAAGCCTCAGTGCCTTGGTTCCAGGATGTTTCTTCCTCTCCTCCTTCCACTATCACCTACCCCCCCCAAAAAAACCCACTGGCTTGGATACCAGTGCTTTGGAAAGAGACAGACGGCCCAGACTACAAAATCTTCATTTCCTTGAAAGTCTCAAAAAAAAAGAAAGTCTCACCCAGGCACCTTCTTGCCATGTGTTGTCAAGTGGGCATTGAAAATTGAAACCCTTTCCTAAAAAAAAAAAAAAAAAATTTAAAGCCGGGCGTGGTGGCGCACGCCTGTAATCCCAGCACTCGGGAGGCTGAGGCAGGAGGATTGTTGTGAGTTCGAGACCAGCCTGAGCTACAAAGTGAGCTTAAGGCCAGCCTGAACTGCATAGTGAGACCCTGTCTCAAAAAGACAAAAAAAAAAAAAAAAAAAAAAAAAAAAAAAAAAAAAAA
>PVKA01022760.1:0-36640 GCA_004027165.1 Ctenomys sociabilis | reverse complement strand
CTAATTAAAAAATAGATAAACAAATTAAAATTGCTTGTGATTATCTCTGATTGTCATGGCTCAGTATGTACCAGCAAAATGCTCTGTAAAAGATCAATTAAAGGATTTTTCCCTCAATCACATTTGACTCTCTGTCAGTGTTAGTTAGGGCTATTTTTCTCTTCAAAATGGAGAAAGTGGGCCAATTTATGTATTTACAAGATGGTACAACAAAAATTGGACACACTGAGTCCTTGTACCTGTTCCAAATGCTTAAATATTTTGTTAACACAAAATCATAGAATATGGAAAATGTATTTGGAATTCTACAAAATTAAGACAATATGTACTTTTTGTAACAATAGAAGCACAAACATATAACCTAGTTGAAAAATTCTGGAAATCAGGGAGGATAGAGGCAAAGGAGCATCAGGTAAAGGGAAATTGTGCATGCATGTGTGTGTGCATGAGTGTGCGTGCATGTGCTAGTGTGTGTGGGGGGAAGGGGCATTTGCGTGGGAGACAAAATGAAAGAGAAGAAAGAGAGAAAAGTGGGAGGTGAAGGAGGAGGCTATGGAGAGAGACAGCTTCTCATTTTTTAAGTGAGCTGTAGAGATCAGAATGCTCTCTTTTAGTGTCCTAATTATGCCTTTGCCATTTTCCCCCTTTCTTGCTTGATTTGTACCATTTATCACCTGGAAAAGTGATACTAAAGCAGAAATGCAAGGAAGCTTTATATTCTCCCTGCCATAGCAGCAGAATATTGAGATTTTGGAAGCAAAATATTGCATTTGCAGCCCTTCTTCCACACTCACTCAAAATTTCCTTGTAGTCCTTCCCTCCTTCTGTTTCTGTACTTACGAGCTCAACACATACACAAACAAAATGAAGAAGATGGTCCAAGGGCCAGCTACAATGAAAGTTATTATAAAGGGATTAATAAAAATGAAGAAACTTAAAGTCATCAAGCGTAGAGCAGAATGGGACGTCCTTTTTTATTTCTTGTATTCTCACCAAACCTTTCTGGGACATCTAATATAATGGATGTGTGGTCTTGTTTGCTTCTGCCTTGAAATTTTGGCAATTAATCTCCACCACCTCTAAGTTGGTAGTTTGCAATTGAAATGTTGGATGAAATGAGACCAATCATTCTTGTAATTAAAAGAAGCTTAAGCTCATGGAAATGAATCAGTGCATGCTTCAAGGGTGAGGTCCAGGAAGGCAGAAAGGGAAAGAGGCCAGCATGTCCTCTGCGTGGGAGAGGATGGAGCAAGAGCGGGTAAACTCACTCTGCTCTACAGCAGCCTGCAGGGGTGGGCGAGAGGAGAGACCTCAGCCACTTGCACTGTGTTACCAATACAGACTGATCTACAAAGGAGCACTGAGCTCCAGAACTCCTGAACTTCAAAGGATTAGGAATGCTTATAAACAACAAGTATCTGTGCAGAGACTGGAGTGGATTCCGTACTCCATGAGTCTCCTCAAATATTTGACTTTCATAAAACTGCAGGACCTTTGCACTGTCTTAGTGCAAAGAGGAATGTGAGGGATTTAGTGTGATAGCCAGGCTTAGAGCTGGACTTAAATTATGTTCACATAATGAAAACAGTGACATTTGATGGCTGTGAGACTCATAGTCTCTATATATTGCTAATATGAAAGGTACACATGTGAAAATAGTCACGATAATATTTACATATGATTATGCAATCATCATAAACACTGAATCTCATTATTGCATGTGAAAACTTTAGAAACTTTTAAACAAATATCTGTTTCCTACTCAAGTGTCACATGCATTACATGTGGCACAACTTCTTCCTTCATCCCCATACCTCTTAGTCCCCCCTTAGGTGTTTGCAGGATTCCAGGGCCAATGATCCCAACTCTCCAACTAATTAGAGATAGAAGAGAGCCTTTTGCTTTCATTTTTATGTAGGGCAAGTCCCTAAGATAGTTTCTACGTTGATTTTCTGAGATAGACTATAAACCTATACAAACCTAATCAACATTCTAGGATCTAATTATAACACAGCAACTAGAACCTAGAAGACCGGTGGTCAATACGCATTTCTGTCTGACTCAAGTCTTTTTAAAAATTTATTTGGTTCTGGGTCTTGCTGCCCAGTTGAAACTCATAGTCATCCATCATCTTTCTGTCTCAACCTCCCCAGAGCTGGGATTACAGGCGTGTGCCAACACGCTCAGTTTTGGGACGGGCATAGCATGCCAGGGGTTTCAGGGCCAGCACAGTATGTGGTTCCTGGGAATCAAACTCAACTCTTTGTGCTTGCCAGGCAGGTGCTTAGACCACTGAGCTGTCTCCCTTACCCTCAACTTTTTATTTCCTTTATTTAGTGCAGCTTGCGTGTGTGTGTGTGCATGTGTGTGCATGTGCTGTTGTGTCTGATGGGAGAATGTTATCCTTATTTTTCTAGAGCCTTATCATTTATCATTGTTAATTATTCCTTCTTGTTACTGATCCCTGCATTCCAAAACTGTATGGCCTGCTGTCTCTGAATTGTAAAATACTTAGCCAGACATATGACTTGGTGATCTTATAACCCTCATAAAGATCTTGTTTATAACCTAGGACCATAAATGCATATTTATGTATATCTCTGACAAAATATCCTTGTTATTTCTGATGGCCATTAATTTAGACTTAAGTAGCTTCCTGTAAAAATGCCTCACAGGAGGCCAAGGAAGAATATTATGAGCTTGAGAAATGTCCTCTGCCTGCTATGAACATTAAATTAAATTTATATGCTAATCACAGCAATAATGGCCCTTTGGATGATTCTACATTATGAGCATCAAGTGAAATGAGGTCCCTAGTTGTCACTGCAAACATCAAAAGGGTCTTAGTTGGAGGAGTAAGCATGTGATTATAGTGATTATGTGTGAATTGTGATTATGTTCTTCAATGAAGAAAACATACTGGGATATAGAGCTTTCCTCTGAGAACCAATCAATGAATTAACACATATAGAACACCCACAGAGCTCCTGGAGCTGAACAAACGCATGACTTCATCAACTTGGAAAACATCAGTTGCTGGGTTGAGCTGCACGGACAGCGTGGCCAAACATGGCTCCAAGCGGAACTGCCGAGCAGCCGAATTAATTTGTGCTGCAGTTCCCGTGTCTGTTGCCCATTCTTGTGCACTGAACAGTTGAGACTAGAAATGTAAGCTTGATTCTATTCCCGGCTTTGTCAACTGACAGCTGCAGGACAGTATCTGAGACAATCTACCCTTTCAGAGTTATAAGATATCAAACCATTGTTTTGTCTTAAGTAAAGCTTTAAAAGGAACAAGAAAACACAAGTGGGAAAACACTTCTCAAATTATTAAAACCCTTCCTTCTTTTCATTTCTTCTTGACTTCTCTCAGAATTTTGTTCTCATGTTCTCTAAGTCTTCTCTCCAGTACTTTTCCTGTCTCTAAACCAAGCAACAGTGGATTCTCAGTTTTCATCTTGTTTCTCAGCAGCATTTGACACCATTCCATAGTAGTTTATCTTCCTTAAAATACTTTTCTGGGAAATCAATATTATCTTTCCTCCAAAAAAAAGGCAGTGGGCATATTTTCTCTGAGAGACTCTTCCCCTTCTGCTGAATCTTTACTTTTAGAGTCTGCATCAGTCATTTTCTCTCTGCTGGAAAAAATACCCACAACCTTAGTTTAAAGTAAAAGAGTTTTATCATGCCTCACCATTTTTAGAGGATTCGGTCCTTGCTTGACAAGACAATAATAGCATAGCAGAAATCCATGGCAGAGATAAACTGTTCAATCCACTGAGGCCAGGAAGCAGAGAGAGAGGAGAAGCAAGGACAAAAGCACACCCCTCAGGTTATGCCAGTGACCAACCTCTCATGATTCCTATCTCCTAACAGCACATCTAGCCCTGAACTCACCAACAGATAGATCCACAAGCTGATCCCCTTCCCCAGATCCCCTCTCTAAATACATAAGACTTTTGGGAAACATTGTGGATTTCAACCACAACAGAGTCATGGGCTTCAGTTCTCAGATCTTTTCTCTTTTACTAATAAATTGCCATTCTCTTTCTCCTCCTACCACACTTTTCTAGCATCTTTACTATAAACCCTATTTATTTTTATTATTCTCATATCAGTTCAGTCTTCCCTTGGAATTCTAGAATAACTTAATAAAAATGTGTTTGGTATCTACTCTCATTTCTCCCCTACAATCTTCCTTTCTTTAGATGACAACCTCTTTCCATTTACAGTATCCAAAACTGTAGCCAACCTTGACTTCTCCCTTTCCTTCATATTCCATAAGCAGTTCCTCTATAACAGACCCCACAGCAAATCCTGCTGGCCCTGGCTCCAATATCTGTCTGCTAATCATCACTTCCCAAACCATGACTCTAGTTTAATGCTGTAGGTCAGTGATGGTGAACGATTTGGAGAGCTCAAGCAACCCACTGTAGCACATATGCTATAGATTCGTCATCACTGCCCTAGGTCATTACAAGACTTTCCTAAGCATTTTCCTTCTGGTCTATAACATATTCTCAGAAAAGCAGCCAGAATGGTCCTCTTAAAACATTATCAGTTGTGCTGTACCTTTGTCAAACCCTTCAACCTCTTCCCATCTAACTATGAGAAAGTTCAAGACCCTCATAATGAACTATTATTTTGCAAGATCCAACACAAATACACACATAAACACATCATTATCTTTGATATCATCTCTTACTCATCTTCTTCTCATTCTGCCATGAGTATAATGACCTCTGCTCCTACTTAAAAATTCTGGCTTCCTGCCCCAGGGACCTTGCTTCACTCCCACTCTGCGGGGAGGAGCTATTTCCCTGAGATAGACGTGACTTGCTCATTCAGCTATTTCTTACTCAAGTTTCTCATTCCCATTAAGACATTTCCTGACCTTTTCTATTAAGTCATTGTTTCGTGAGTTCAAAATTACCGTAGCCCTGTTTCTTCATTGTCACTCTATTACATATTATGCTGTCAATATATAGTATACTATCATTCCATATATATGATGATTACTTTTTTTATTATTATCTGAACTCAAAAATGCTTGCTTCTTAGAGAAATATATGAGGATAATACATGTCAGAAAGTAAGACAATAATTTCAGATAAGTGAATAAATTATTGCTCAGCCTGTTTATAAAATTAACCTTAATACTTCTCATTCTAGAGAAAAAGGAATTTTAGGGAGAAATAATATGACTCCTACAACAGATTCTTTCATAGCAGTTGAAATGTCAGTTTGGGTTATTTATGCCTGCACTTGCTTTTACAGTTGCACAGCAGTTATTTGTCAACTTGCATACATTCAAAATACCTGCAAAACTCAGACAAAGGAGAATTCAAATACTAGCTCTCTTCCATTACCCATGATGGGCTACTCATAAGAAAGATTAGGGGAAAGAGAAAAAATTGTAAAGAGCTTTTGCTTAGTAGCGCATACATGAGAAGATGATTGGACACTTTGGGGTTGAGAAAATGATCACCCGCTTTCTTGGAGTCTTTGCTCCCAGGAAGAAAACTACCTGAGCCACTGATGACACAGCTTAAAATACTTTTACCTCAAAACATAAGGAGTAGGCTGGGGACATAGCTCAGCAGCATAAGCACCTGCCTGGCAAGCGCAAGGTTCCAAGTTCTATCCCTGATACCACATTTTGTGCTGGCCCAAAACTGAGGGTGGCAGTGCACACCTGTAGTCCCAGTACTGGGGAGGCTGAGACAGGAGGATCACTACAAGTCCAAACTGCATATTGAGACCCTGTATCAAAAAATAAAAATAAAAATACAGAGGAAGAGTCCCTTGTGTGCTTACATAATTGCTTTAATCACATAATTCTCAATTGAGAGGAAAGCTGCATTTGAAGAGTTAATCATGCCAGCTCATGAATAGATTTTTTGCCCCTATTTTCATTTAAATACCCCCTCATAGTAGCAGAATACTAACTGTTTTGTTCAGGATTTCATCAACTTCAAGGAGTGGCTCCCAGAGGCCATTGTTTCTAATATTCAGCAGAGAAATAGGATCTATGGAAGTGAGTCAAGTAAGATGACTGAGAACTTTGTTAAGTGATGATATCAGAATTGGAGAATTCCTTTATACAATACATCAATACTTAACAAAACAGGAAAAATAATACATCAACAGACAGGTAGACCAATGAAAATTATCCAAAATAAAATGCAAGGTGAGAACAAAGGGAAGGAAACATAACAAGGAAGCATTCTAGAGCTATGGGACATTTATCAATCTAACGTGTATAAAACTAGTATTCTAGGGGAGAAGAGAGACAGCACAGACCAGGAAAGTATGAGATGAAGTAACAGCAAACACCACAGCAAAAAGGAAGAAGGATATCATGCTGCAAATCCATAAACTCATAAAAAAATCAGAGGCAGTAATTTTTAAAAATACACAAACATCTAGATATATCAAACTGTTCAGTACAAACATTAAAAAGAAAATGCTAAAGGCACATAGAATATAAAGAAACATTGCATGTAAGACTAAAAAAGAGAATTATAGCAGATTCTGATCAGTAATATATTATACAGAGACTGGGCACGGTGGTACGCACCTATAATCCCAGCACTTGGGAGGCTGTAAATAGGCAGATCACTATGAGTCCAAGCTATGTAGTGAGTCCCTATAGAGCCTACAGACCCTGTACTAAAACACACACACACACACACACAAAGAAATATACTATACTGGACTCCATTGTATCTATATGTAACCATACTCCAGTGTACTTATATTGTGTACAAGGAGGTAATGGAATGAAAGTAAATACTATTTTCAAAAAATTCTATATTCTGATGTTGTGTAGAAAAAATTAAAGATAAAAATGTGAAAGTAATAACAGCTTTCAGAAAATTCTACCTTTGAGAGCTGAGGAACAACAGAACATTGTGCTAAGAAATGCTCACAGTAGGTCTTCAGGAACAAGGAATACATGATCGGCCCAAAGATTACGTCTACATGAAATGAAGAATACAGGAAAGGCTAATACTGCAAGCAAAGACCGGTTTTTAATTTCATTTTTAATAACCTTAAAAGACAATTATATCTTTAAAATATTTTCAATATACTTTGAGGTTTGTTTATTTATTTATTTATTTTTGCAGAGCTGGGGATTGAACTCAGGCCCTTGTGCTTGCTACTCTGGGGTTTAAAACACACAGAAAGGTAAATTCTTCATCTACAAATCCTGATCAGATCACTGAAGAGACAGAAATAATAGTGTAAAGGTTGAGAGGAAGAATCTGAAATCATAGTATTGTAAGATTCTTACACACCATAAATTAGTAGTTATGGTGTACTATAGTTTAGAGATGATTGTGTTAATAATTAATAGTTTTAAAGATTATCATAACAATTATTTATAATCTATAGAGAAGCAACTAAAAGAATATATAATTAACATATGAATAGTGAAAATAAAATCATTTAAAAGTGCTGCAAAACTTCTATAGGAAGATAACTGAATAGGTGGTTCAAATACAGCACAATTTTTGAGCTAGTAAATGCTCACAGAATAATACTAAAAATCACATCAAATGATCTAAACACTAGGACTAAGTGACAGAGATCGATAATTCATTTTTAAAATGTCAACTACTGGTTCTATAAGAAATTAAATTTAATTATAGAGATGTTGCGATTTAAAGGATAGAAAAGAATATGATGTGCAAGAATTGCTCAAACATGGCAAGAATTATTAATTATATTAGATGAAGAAGATTTCAAAACAATAACACTGGGGAAAATATAACAATAAGAGTCAGTTCATCAGCTGTCACTATTTTATGTGTCTATGCAACAAATCATACAGTTTTTAAATGTGTAGAAGCAAAAACTTATAGAATTGCAAAAAAGAAACAGAATAATGTACAATTATAATGGACACTTCAACTCTTAGTGGTTGAAAGAATAAGTTGGTGGAAAAACCAGTAGTGATGCAGAGAGCTCTGAAAAAACTAAGAACGACTTGGCTTAATTAACACAACATGAACTGAATACATATCTTTTGCACAAGCACATGAAACTTTTTCCAATATAGACTATATTTTGAGCCATAACATTAAGGACAGCAATGTGTAGTATAAAAATCAAAGTTTATTAACTTTCATCTTGTTATTTTAGATGTGTATCATTTGTCCAGTGATGGTGGTGCATCACCATGATTCCAGTGCTGAGGAGGCTGAGACAGGAGGATCGCTTTGAGTCTGAGCTGTGTGGGAAGACCCTGTACCAAATAAATAGATTGATAAATAATTTTTTAGAAAATATGTGCCATTTCTAATGTCTTATCAATTATTGTTATACTTTTTTGAAATTCATTTTTTATTCATTTTGATGAGAACAAAGATAAAATAGAAACTGTTTCAAGTTTCAAAATAGGATAGTAGGGAAGTTACAATAATTAATACATTGCATATTGTTGTCTTTGTAGTAGTTATTCTGAGATGCAGACATGATATTTAGTCTAAACAATATTAGTACAAAACTTTCTTCTTAGGCCAGGGAGATGGCTCAGTAGAACAAGCGCTTCTCTGGTAAGCACAAGGTCCTGAGTTCAATCCCTGGTTCAGCCAAAACAAAACAAAATAAAACAAAAAAACCCACTTTCTTTTCAATAGATTAAGACAGCAGGGTCCTGAGTTCAAACCCTGGTACCACAAAAATAAATAAATACATAAATAAATAAGTAAATAATACACAAAGAAAAAGTAGCTGTATATCTACCCTATCTTGCGTATATGTGAGGCATATATATATATATATTTTTTCTTTTTCCTTTTCACAACAAAACTGTCCTTTATACTTTTGCAAAGTTAGTAACACATAACATAAGGTTGCCTAGCAACTAATAGCTGACCTTAACCAGACAGGATGTTTACCTCAGGAGGGGGGTAGTTTGTTTGCTTTAGGCACTGAGGCCTGGTCCCACCTACATGCCTTTGATCAACTTCTGTGGCTCCCAGTATATCCCCCTTTTTTGTTTTGTGAGAGATGGGTATTTCATTGCAGTTAGAGACCCTGTATTTGGAGAAGTATTTAAAGGACCTTTTCATACTTGATGTCAGTCCAAAGATTGTCGGTTCTTGAGTTCAGCAGAATAATTCAATATTATTATACTTTTAAAAGATGAATTGAAAAATAAAGAGTAAAAAAGACAGGAAAAAAAGATTCATTGAAAGGAAGAGTTAATATTTAATTGTATGATCAACTTGCATACCTATATCTGGTAATCTGAGTAACAATTTTTTACAATAACAATACAAATAATATAAAACCCATTGTTATTTTTCTATTCTTGTTCTGAAATTCTGTAGCATTTCTAGTGTTGTATATTGCTTTGTTTCTGCCTTTATTTTTGTTATTTGTTTTTGTGTCTGTGCTTGTTTTTCTTTTTAAAATAAAATAAGAAGTGGTAGATTTTATTTTAAAATTTATTTTAAAGGCAATAGAAAAATAACAGATGAGACATTAGAAATAATACACAATAAAAAAATACAACTATTGCTATTCAACAATGGTTGTCATGTTGCATATTGCTGCCTTCAATGTAGTTGCTCAAATTAGATTTAAGCATATAAAATTCATCAAAGTAGAAATTTTAAGTGTTAACTTCTAACGTTAAAAACTTATAGATATCCGTAGTACAATCATCTTAGCTATCTTGTGTATATACATATATGATTCTCTCCTTCCTTGTTTTCCTATCTCTTCTCCTTTCCCTCATCCCGGTTGCTTATTTCTTAAGTTCAGTTTCTTTCACTTTTACTATATTGATTATACCGTTCAGATTTTACTTACTATCTCAGGTTCTTACACTAGAGAGAAAATATGATATTTACATATGTGGATCTGATTTATTTCACTTATGAGTATAGCTTGTAGTTGGATCCATTAACCTATAAAAGCCTCAAGATTATCTTTTTTTGTAGATGAGTATTACTCCACTGCATAAAAATACCACATCGCTTTTATTCATTCCTTGGGTAATGGGCATGTAGGTTGTTTCCAAGATTTAACTATGAAAAATTGTGCAACGTGGATGTATGATGTTTTTAGTTCTTCAGAAAAAAATACCCAGAAGGGGAATGTCTGGGTTGAATGGAACCTCTAATCCTAGTTTTCTGAGGAGTCTCCACCCTGATTTCCATCGAGATTGTACCAGGCTACACTCCTATCCACAGTGAAGTAGGGTCCCTTTTTCCCCACAGCCCCTCCAACATTTTATGACAGCCATACTTCTTGTGGTGAGATAGAATCTCAGTGTTGTTTTAATTTGCATTTCTAGGATGACCAGTGCTATTGAACATTTTTCATGTATTTATTTTCCTTTTGTATTTATTCCTTGGAGAAGTGTGTGTTCATCTCAGTTGCCTATTTTTGGATTGGGTCTTTCAATTTTGGAGGTCTGATTTTTTTAATTCTATATGCATATATTGGTTAGAAGTCCTTTGTCTGACCTACTGCTGTTTAAGATTTTTTTCCTATTTTGTGGGTTTTCTTTTCACTTATTCGGTGATTTTCTTTTTTTTTTTCTGTGTAGATATTTTTCTTTTCTGCAGTACCAGGTATTGAATTCAGGACCTTGCACTTGCCAGGCAAGCACCTATTATACTAAGCTATCTCCTCGGCAACATGTAGAAATTTTTTAAAAAGATGAGATCCTAGTTGTTGAATCTTTGAAGTATTTCCTGTGAAGTTTAGTTTTTGTACATAAAATCTCTGCTTAACCTTATGTCTTCAAGATTTCTGCCAACTTTCTCTTCTAGTAGATTTAGTGTTTCTGTCTTAATGTTCAGATCTTTAATCCATTTTGACTTTAGGTTGTGCATGGTGATAGACCTGGATCTAGTTTTAGTTTTTGGCATATGGAAAGTCATTTTTTCCAGCATCATTTGTAAATGAGGCTATCTTTGTGGAGTCCCTTGGTGGAGCTTTTTGGGTTTACCACATACAGTATGATGTCATCTGTGAATGATAATTGAACTTCTCCCCTTCCAATTATTATTCCTTTTATTGCTCTCTCTTGTCTAATGGTTCTGGCTAATGTTTCCAGAACTATATTGAATAGCCATGGTGATAGTAGGCATGTTTCTCTTGCACCTGACTTTTGAGTAAAAGCTTTGACTTTTTCTCCATTTGGAATGGTGTTGACTGTTTGTGTGTCAGAGATAGCTTTTATCAGGTTGAGGCAAACGCCATCTTTTCCAATTTTCTGTAGGGTTTTTCTTTTTCATGAATGAAACCTTTGGGCTTTCTCAAAAGCTTTTTCTGCATCTATTGAGATTATCATGTGACTTTTGTCTTTAGCTATTTTATTTATAGATTTGCTTCTTTTGAACCATCCCTGCACCCTGGGGTGAATCCCACCTGGTGATGGTGTATCTTTCTGACGATTTGTTGCATTCTATTGGCTTATATTTAATTTAGTATTTTTCACATCTATTTTTGTTAGAGATGTTGACCTATAATTATCTTTTTTGATTGGGTCTTTCTCCAGTTTTGGTATCAGTTTAATACTTGCCTCCAGAAATTAGAGGGAATTTATTCCTTTCAATTTAATTTAGGATTTTGAGGAATATTGGGGTTAAATCTTCTCTAAATTTCTTGTAGAATTCAGTTGTGACTCTATCAAGACCTGAGCTTTTCTTTGTTGCTAAGTTTTGTTTTTATTACATTTTCAATTTCATTGACTAATATTGGATTATTTAGAACTTTTATATCTTGTTAAGTTTTGTATGTATCAAAGAATCTACCCATTTCTTCTGTGTTTTTTAGACTATGAAAGTAGATATTGATGATCTTCTGAATTTCCACAGGATTTGTAGCAATTTCTTCCATCTCATTCATATTGCTTGCATTTGAGTTTTTCTTTCCTTTTTTGATGAGGTTTGACTAAGGGCTAATGTTCTTTAATCTTTCAGAGAACCAACTTGGCAAAAAAATTCAGCAATTTTTTTGTATTATTTTCTTCGTCTCTATTGCATTAATTTCTTTTCTGATATTTAGAATTTCTTGCCTTCTTTGGGCTTGACTTGCTCTTCCTTTTCTACAAGCTTTCAGTGTAGCATTATGGTACCTTGTTCTCATTCTGTTTTCCTAACGTATGAGTTCATTACTTTCAATTTCCCTCTGAGAATTACTTTCATTGCATCCAGCAAATTTTGGTAAGCTGTGTTTGAATTTTCATGAAATTGTAGATACTGTTTAATTTCATCTGTGATCCACTGGTTGCTGAGGAGGGTGCTATTTAATTTCCATGTGTTTATGGGGTTTTTGCAGTTTCCTTCGCCATTAATTTACAGTTTCATTGAACTCTGGCTATATAATATACATGGGATGATTTCTGTTCTTTTGCACTTCCTTAAGCATGGTCTATGGACTATTAAGTGGTCTGCTTTAGAGAAAATCCCATGTGCTGCTGAAAAGAATGTGTATTCAGATGTCATTGAGTGGAACACTGTAAATGTTTACTAAGTTCATTTGTTCAAAGGTTTGGTTCAGTTATGCTATCTCTTCACTAATTTTTGTCTGATTGATCTATCTCTTTGAGATAATAAGGTGTTAAGTCCCCTATTAAGATTTTGCTACTAATTATTTGATTTTTTATGTTCTCTAAAATTTGTCATATATAGTTGGGTGCTCCCATATTTGGTGCATACATATTTATCATTGTTATCTCGTCCTCTGAAGTTTTCCCCTGAAAAGTATGTAGTGACCTTCTTTACCTCATTAGGTCTTTCTTGATTTGAAGTTTACAGTGTTTATGGACAGAATAGCTACTCCTACTTTTTTCTGATTTCCTGGGGCATGTAGTATTGCTTTCTATCCTTTGACATTCAACCTATGAATTTCCTTTAGAGTTAAATGTGTTTCTTTTGTACAGCATATTGCTGGATTTTGTTTCTTGATCCACTCTGACATTCTATTTGTTTTCATTTATGAATTGAGGCCTTTAATATTGGTTATCATTGAGATGTATTGGCTTATTTTTGTCATGTTATTTTTCTGTTGTTGGTTCTATACCTCATTGTCCTGTTTGATGATTTCTTTTTGCTGTTGTTCTTGGCATTGTGGTCTTTTTTTTTTTTATCTTTTTCTAGAATACCTTTCAGTATTCTTTGTAGGGTTGGTTTGGAGTTCATGAATATCTCTAGTTGTTCTTTGTCATAGAAGTATTTTATTTCTCTATTAATTTTGAAAGATAATTTTTCAGGGTAGTTTTTCATCTGAGTTGGAAGTTGTTTTCTTTCAGGACTTAAAATATTTCATGCCAAGCTCTTCCTCACTTGATGGTTTGTCCTAAGAAATCTGCTGTGAATTTGATGGGCCTACCTTTAACTGTGATTTGCTTCTTTTTTTCTGATAACTTTTAATATGTTGTTTTGTGCTGAATTTCTGGGATCTTGATTATTATATGACTGGATGTAGATTTATTTTGGTTGATGCTACTTAGAGTTCTATATGCCTCACTTACTATGCATCATATTCTCTTTCCATACTTGGGAAGTTTCCTGTGATTACTTCTGCAAATAGTCATTTTATATCATGTGTATTCACTTCCTTTATATTGACACATGTCAGCTTTATTTTGTTCATCTTTGCATTATCTTGTAGCTGTTGAATTATTATTTCCTACTTTTAAGAGATCTTTCCATCCCTGGTCACTAGTTGCAATGATGTCTTCGAGGTTTGAAAGTCTATCTTCAGTTTCATTCAAATGGTTTTGCCAACTTTTAATGGAATTTTTAATTTTCTAGATAGTTCTTGAATCTAGTTCTTGAGTTTCATGCATTCTATTTTCTCTTATATTGCTCATTCTAGGTTTCCATATTTTTCTGTGGTCCTCTTTAAAAAAAAAAAACACTGTCTTCTTTATATATGTTCAGCAATTCTTTCATATGGTTATCATTATTTTTACCTGAGAGATTATTTATGGTATGATTTCCCTTATACATATCTGGAGTTCTTTTAATTCAGTTGCCATCATTTCAGAGATTTCAGGTGTGTGACTTCCAATTTCTTCTTTGCTGATGTCTCCTGGACTTATTCTTCTTGGGCTCAAGGTCTGAGACTGCATTTTGCTCTTTGTCTTGTCATTTTCTATTTCAAAAAGAGCTCTTTATTTTGATTTCTGTGCTAACCATTGTGAAATTTTGATAGTAGTATATTACTACTATTAAGGTCACTCTAAGAGTCTTTTCTTTAGGGATATCATCTGTGTGTTGGAGTTTCTTGGTTTGCATCTGCCCAAAAGTCCTGCCTTTCCAATTAATTGAGAATGGGATGTTTGTTTCTGTTTGACACTGGCCACCCTCATTAGGTGTAGGGCTTTAGTGAGGATGTTACTCCAGCACTTCCCAATATTGTTACCCAAGGGAGAACAAGTGGTTAAAACAGATGGTACCCTTGCTATAGTAGTACAATTAGTAATAATAATAACATCAAGCAAAATTTTGAAATAGGCAGACTTTGCTAATTATTGGTTTTGTACTTTAGATCTTAGGAGTAAAGCCTTATACATATCCGGAGTTCTTTTAATTCAGTTGCCATCATTTCAGAGATTTCAGGCGTGTGACTTCCAATTTCTTCTTTGCTGATGTCTCCTGGACTTATTCTTCTTGGGCTCGGGGTCTGAGACTTGCTATATAATTGCATAGCAAAACAAATTGTAAATAGTTTGTATGCAAAATGTTTGTCTTTATTAGAGTGGTTTTTCCCTGTGTTCTTCTGGCCAGGCCAATTTCCAGGTTCCAGTTGCTTCGCTTCATACAGGACGATGGGCCAGGCTCCTGGATTTCTCCAGCCAAGCTAGTTACCTAGAGTTCCAAACACCTTTGTGCCAGTCTCTGTTCCTCCAGCTGAGCTAAGAAAATGCTAATAAACTTAAGTCAGGCAACATTTTATTTATTTATTTATTGAGGAACTGTGGATTGAACTCAAGCCCTTGCACTTGTCAGGCAAGTACTTATCATTTATTCTTCAGTAAAAAGAAGAAAAATGAAAATTATTAACAGAGAAATTTGGAAATCCCCAAATATTTGGAAGTGAATAAAAATATTCAAATAGTCCGTTGGGCAATGAGCTAACAGCAATAGAAATTTAAACTATTCTCTATAACTGAAAATAAAAGTACAATACATGAATGAAATACACTCAAAGCCGTGCTTATATATAAATTTATACAGTATTAAATGTCAATCTTAAAAATAAGTTTCAGATGAGAGAGGATACTTTTAATATAGAATAAGAGAGCAAAGTGAGTCAGAGAGCAAATAAAGCAGACAGAATGAAAAGAATAAATAGAATACAGCTTAACAGAATTTAAAACAGAAATAATAAAAATAAAATCAGGTTATCTGAAAAAATAACAAAAAGTGGCAAAAGTTCCCAAGGAAAAGTTCAGGATCTGATTGCTTCATAGTTCAATTCTATCAAATATTGAAGAATGAAAGCCAGTGCTTCTCAAAGTCATCCAAAACATCAAGGAGGAAGGAATAGTTCCAAACTCATTTTACTAGACCAGCATTACTCTGAGCCCAAAGCCAGGAAAGACATTTTGCCAAAAACACAGAAAAAGAAAGAAAGAAAACTAGCTGACTACATTCAACAGTGCATTAAGAGGATTCTTTGTAATTCCATTTGAGTCATTACTGGGGTGCCACATCAGTGAATTTAATAATTCATATTAACAAAAGGAAAGAAGCAATTTGTTTGACCATGTCTCAATGAATGCAGAAAGTATTTTGCAAAATGCAACACCCCCCTTAAATGATAAATGTACTTACCAGATCTCACCTCTTTCTCTTTTCCAATCCCTGGCCATGAAGTGAGGAGCACTGTCTCCCCACTCATACCTCTACCATAAACATCCTTCCCCACCACAGGCCCAGAGCAATAGGACTAATCATAAATGGGAACTTCCAAGTGAGCCAAAAGGCTTCTTCACTCTTTACTGATTGTCCCAAGTATTCTGATACAGTGTCAGAATGCTGGCTAATAGCATATGCTTGCTTTGTGTTTATGTATTGAACCAAACACATATATTATATCTTCTCTACTTGAGACTAAAATAATTTAACAATAAAAATTTTAATTTTTTTGGATGGGGGAATCCACCCAGTTGCTTTAGTTTCTAGTTGTAAATGAGTCATTTGGCCTTCCCTAAGTGTATAGAATCTGGAAGCATAAAAACAATAATAACTATATTCTGTTTAAGAAAAAAAGATAGATACTCAGAAGTTAGTTGTGTCTGCTGCATACGTGCAATTCATTGAGATACTTCAGCATAATTACAACCCTAAAAGTGTATATATATTTTTATACAGCAACATATGCAAATGAAAGCCAACTACTTCGTCTCGAGGTCGTGGGTTGGGGAGGGGGAGAAATCTGGGTCAAAACTTGAAGTTGACCCTTGCTACTCTGAACATATGGAGAATGAATGTCAGTTAGTTTGATGGTTTTCTAAAGCACTCTACAGAGGAAGCACACAGGCTTGAGAGCAAATCCCCAAGGAGAGAGAGTGGAGCTCCCTCCATGAGGATCTGACTCTTCCTCGACTCGGCCTAGTGCTCTAGCGGTTGGCAGGCCCTGAACCACTTTCTGGTGCTGCTGAGTGTATAAGAACGTGATGATTTTAAGAACACCTCAGCACAATTTAATCCTTGGTTGATGCTTCTAGCTGAGCTTCGGAGGCCTGGGGTAGCTCAGCTCCTGTGGTTTGTCTGAGGCACCGTTTCATCTGCTTTGTCTATGTGCATCCAAATATTTGGTCAGCCTGGGCCACATGAAGTGAAGAGAAATTGTCTGAGGCCTCATATAAAATATATATTATGTATATGATGAGAAGATGTCTTTGAACAGTTATAATAGTTATTTTTATCCTTGCTTTTTTTTTTAAATTTAGAACAGGGTGTTCAGGGTCTCACTACATAGATCAGACTCATACTAATCTCCTGTTTACAGCCTCCCAAGTGCTGGCATTGTAGGTGAGTACCACTACACCTAGTCTCAATCGCTGTCTTAGCATTCCCCGGGGGCAAGACCAGCACACCAGGCCCAGGGACTGAATTTCTGGCCTCTGTGTCTGCCTAAACAAGGCAACTTTTAAGTGGCTGAGCTGTTTGGCCAGCTCCTATCATTGCTATTAAATTTAAGCATGCCTAATTTTATAAAATAATTCATTATTTTAACCATTAAAGTTATTATTGTAACCACTGTGTTTTCTTACCATGTCACACAGCACATGAAGCATCTGACTCACGTAGGTCTAGGGCTATGGTTTAGGCTTAGGATTTAGGTTAGGGATACAGTGAAAAAAAGTGCATGGGAGACCCAAGAGGTGGAATTAACTCCATGCAGAGCATTCTGTTGTGGTGTCCACCATCTGGGCTTGAGTACCTGGCCATCAAGTTATGAAAAATATAACTCAAATTACATCACGATGTTAAAAGTTTATGATCTTGGCTGTCTGCATCACTCACGGTGCAGGGCTGCATGCAGCCCACGGACCACGTGTTGCACTCATCTGCCCTCATCATCTGGCTAAGAGGCAAGCCCAGGGGGGAGAAAGACATAGCCAGCAGGCCTTCATAAAATCCTCTTACTTTATTGATCCAAAGCAATCTTGTCCTCATGCAGGCAGAATGCTATCAGGATGCACGTAGGTGTATTCATCCATGCTGGGCCAGCAAGCACGAGCATCGCTAACGCACTGTGAACTGTGGAGCATAAACGTAGACACTTGTTTTCCAATCATCAGTGTGACATTAGCGCAGAAGGGCCCGCTCAGGATTGCTTACATCCCATATTACTCAGTGCGATGTGCAGCCCAGGGTAATGTATTTCCAGAAGCATTAGAACACCACTGTTTCTCACTGCCTACATGTAAGTGAAAACCACTGTTGTAGGGCCCCACATAGAGGCCTCTTTTATATAAATTACCAAATGGCAGTCATGTGAAATTTGACTTAAAGTCATTAAAATACCTAAAGAAGAAATAATAATCCCTGGGCCAGGGAGGTAGCTCAGCCACATAAATCCTGGCCTGGCAAGCACAAGGACCTGAGTTTAATACCTGGTACCAAAAAAAAAAAAATCTCATGTCTTTTCCTACAGGTCCTTTAATATGAAGCATAGGCTTACCTCAGGGGACAGTTCTCTTAGGCAGCTATGTTAGAAAGGAGGATCTCTGGGTTCCAGATCCAACTCTGCCACTGCCCCACTATTTGCCCATCTTCTTAAGCTGAGGAGGCACAGGTCCTTCCTCATGCAATGCAGAGTACAGCTCAACTATGATTGGTATCAGATGGAAGTCCCCAGTACCTGCGGCCATGGTGAGCAAATAGGGGCAGTTAAGAAGAATGCAGAACTCGGTTCAAGGTCAGAGTAGCTCATGTAGCTGTCGCCACACCCCATGGCCAACTGCTGAGACACAGAGGTCTGGAATGATTGTGATCCAAGGCTCAAACCTGCATGTGGCAGTCAACAGCGTGCTTTGGCAAGAGACCATACCAGCGCGGCCCTCCTGCCTAGGCAGGAGGAGTGTGTGGAGTCCGGGTCCCAAACTGAAATGCTGCCAAGAATTTGACTCACTATCCTCATAAGTCTGACTTCTTTGATTTATAAGGTAAGCACTTAACAAGATGTCATGAAATCTGTATTTGATATTCAAAATAAAAGCTGTATCTTAGGCAATTTAAACATGTGAAATAATAGTTATTTAAAAGTTGCCTATACAGTTTTTAACACTTTGAATCAGTTTGATCAATTATATAGTGCTGCTCATAGTTTGAAAAATTCTTATCTGAAATATACAGCTCAAACTTTCTTTTCAGTTTACTGAATGGAAAAAATAAGATGAAATATACTGGTTTGAAATTTTAATTTTAAAATTCTAACTTTAATCAAAGAGAAAAGGATGGGACCCAGGAGAGGGCTCAATAGAATAAGCACTTCCCGGGCAAGTGCGAGGCTCTGAGTTCAATCCCCGATTCTTCAAAAAAAAAAAAAAAAAGACAAAGGGATTAAAACCCAGTGATTAGACAAAATTCCAATTTCAGCCCCAAATCCCCACGTATGCTATGCCTCTTAGTATTGACCTTTTCCTAGCGCTGCTGTCTCACCCAGGGCAAGTGTAGTAGAAGAGATAAAGCAATCCCCTCCATCATACGTAAGCCCAAATAACTGACCGAGCCAATGCCTGCGTTTACAGTGCCACCTAGTGCTGGAGAAGGAGAGTAACATCTTCAGCAGTCTAGCAAGGTAGTGGTAGTGGCGTGAAATTCATTTAAGATATCACCATCAATGTTAAGCACTTGAAGTGTAAAAAATAGAGATTAGGTGGTGACTAGCATTTTACCTCGTTATTTTGTACAGATTTTTGTACTTCCCTTTCTCGAGAAGATTATATTCATATTACTGGACGTATTCGTTGACTTTGGAATTAGAGGATTCTCTGCCTTCCTAGCTTTTGTGTTTCGGCTGGATATTGACTTCTGTCATGACATTTGTCACGGGTATTTCACATCCAATTATTTATATTTATTGACCTCTCCTGCTACTTGTGATCAACACGCCTCCAGAAGGCTTCGCTAAGGAGGGCTTCACATAGTCACTGTTCAATAAAAGGTGCCAAATGAAAAGGTTTGTGAAAATAGTGTGGGCCATAATTTACCAATCAGTTCACTTTGTAAGCTTAATATTCCTCATGGCTTAAGATATTTCATCAATAATTACTCTTTTCCATCTCTTCTATTCTGGAGTTTCCAGTCTGTAAACCTTCTGACTACAATAAGGTAATGGAATTTCTTTTCCTTTGCATAAAAACTTAATGCTTATAAAAGAAATTTCAAGTGCATGATATTTTTTAAACAAATCATGTAAGCCATCATTTCTGCTGTATTTAAGTCCTTAAGTTTTAAAGGGCTGAGCTCCATATGAGAAAATATATTTGAACACTGTGTTTGTCAGACGTCATTGTACAAAAAAGTAACACTGGATTTTTCATTAAATATATAATTTATTTATCTCAATTTTAGCTGGGTGCAGCAGTGTGCACCTATAGTCCCAGCACTCAGGAGGCTGAGGGGGACCCTGTGTATCATAATGAGACTCCATCTCAAAGAAAAGATTCTCAATATTGTATTAAACTAGCTGAAAAAGAAATTATAATGCTTTGCAAAGACTAATTGACACTGGGTGATCTGTAATACGAAATACGAATACAGTAGAATCTTTTATTCAATCCAAGGGACTTGATATCAAATTCACCTTAGTTAAACTGTGGAATCATTTATTAGACTTTAAAAATACAAATAATCTCAACTAGATTCATAATGAATAAGCTGATTGGTACAGTTTTCATGTAGCATAAAACGTAAAACCTCATGAAAGTATAAAATCTAAAACACTCTATAAGTCCCTTGGCTTTCTAAACTCTAATGTCTAGAATCTGTGGATGCACCATAGAACATAGGATAGAAAGATTAAGGTTACAGATGGCTATATACACAGTATTTAATAAGTACAATTTTCCATTCCATTGCTGCTGAAATAGCCTCTCATATTTTACAACTATCTGAGAAAAGATCCAACTTTTACAATAGCAGTGATTGCCATTTTACCTTATCGTCTATTGTAAACGTTGAAAGTGCTTTAGGGTAAAAGGAATGAGGGGCAATGTGTTCAAAACTAATTAACTGATACAGGACAAACAAGCTAGCCCTTAATGCCGTATCGTTACCAAACTTAGGACAGTGTAAATATATATGTTGTGCCATTCTTTGGTAGATAACTAACTCGTCTTATGCCCTCTCATTAAAAAAAAATCCTTCTGATAACTAAGTAGATGAAGATTAATCATCTGGTGAGGGCATTGTGTTTCTATTGGCCTGGTATTGATTGCACGGTAAGCATGAAGTACGCTTTTAAAAATACTTCCAAGTGGTTGCAAGAGCATGTGTCTTTGCTTATTATCAATCATCCATAAGGTGGAGTCTTCTTAGTGAGTTAAATGGAAAGGAAGAAAGCCAAATAGGAAGGACTGCAGGACTTACTCCTGTCAGTGACTTGGAGGGGTGATTCAGAGGTGAAGCTGTAGAAGCCATCTAAAAGGCAATGCCAACACTTTTGGTTCTTTTCCCCAATAAATTAGCAGTTATTGTAGAGAGAATTGTTAAATGCAAATATTTGTGCTGACAGTGGTGGTGCATTGAATTTCTTACTGATAATTTATCTTGAAGATGATAGAAATAGGGAAAATTAAAAATAGGACAACAGTACTCTTTCACTTGCATAATTTACCATTTAACTTATTTTTAATTATTTTCTTTAATAGCTAAACCATGTTTGCTTTTAATTCTGGCAACATTTTCTACTTATCAAATCTTGAAAAAGACAGAAAACACTGGGCTAGGAAAAGAAATTCAGCACTAGCTCTGATAGCAGTTCACTTTGGGACCTCGACATTTGCAAAGGCATTTGGGTCTCTGTTCTTGTACAAGATGGAAAGGATAACACCTGCCTAAACTGTACAAGAAGGCACTAAGCCACCACTCGGTGGTGACTGATACCACTGTGAAGACCTGCAGACCCTGGCGTGCTTGCTCTTTGTTCACCGTGGGTATAGGGTGGTGCTGCCATGCCGATGTGCAATGATGCTTCTGCTGATGCACATGGGGCCCCTTGCTCCATGATGGCCCGGGCCTGCTTGGGAGTTGTGTAGCTGGTGCTAGGGTAGCTCTCGGTACCCACAGGACTTAGGAGGCCTGAGCCAATGGCGATTGCTATGCAGCCTCAGCCTCCCTGCCTTTAGTGACATCTTTCAGCAACCTGTTTGGGTCTTTCTCCCACCTAACAGAGGCCACTATGTCCTGCAGCCATGGAAGTGGAATGAGATTTTGGTGTTTATGTTTTGTTCTTTGGCTGGCAGTACAATAGATCCAGAAAGGAAGAGAACAATAAGATGCCTTTGACACTAAATCCTTATCATCTGTTCTTCTCTATGTTCTTCTCCCTATCTTCTATTCTTCACAAAGCTTTTGTTCTGAATTGGGAATATTTATTATCCTAGATGAAAATTATTTACTTTCATTCAAGAAAATTTCACTAGCAGCCAGTTAGATAGCTCAGCAGATTAAATGGCCTGCTTAGGGAGATGCAAGAGCCCAGGGTTTGATCCCCAGCCTGCTGTGGCAGCCCTGCCCTCAGGGCAGGCTGAGAAGATGATTGAGACTGGGCGTGGTGGTGCACACTTATAATCCCAGTGTTTGGGAGACTGAAAAACAGGAGGATCACTATAAGTCTGATCTGTGCAGTGAGACCCCATAGACCCTGTACTAAATATATTAAAAATAAAATATAAAAGAGAAAATTTCACTAGAATGTGAGTTTGATGAGAGTAGCAACTTGCTAATTATTACTTTCTCAAGTGCTAGAACACTGCCTGGCACCTACGAGGCCTATTATATTAATATATATATATATATATATAATTTTATTGATGAATAAATAACAATGAGACAGTTTCAAAACTGATTAGTAGGACAGTTTCAATAATAAATACGTCACATATTGTTGTCCTAGTGGTTATTCATTGTACAAGATTCAGACATGATAGTCTGTCCACAAACACTATTAGAACAAATCTTTTTATTCATTGAATTAAGAGAATGTAGCTGTACAGCTATCCTGTTTTGATTATACAGATACAAAATAGTCATTCATTTGTATCCCCTTTTTTGTTTAGTTTTGTCAGAGAAGGGTATTCCATTGTTGTTTAAATATTGAAGTTATGTGAATTCAGCAAAATATTCCAATATAGTCCAGTAGTACATAATAGTAGTGGGTTTTTCATAAGACTGGCAATGTCAGAAGTTGTTGACTTGAGCCCTTTATAGCTCAGCATATTAATATGGCTTTGCTTTTTATACTTCGTTTTGATGTGTTTCTGCTGGATGGTTAAGACCAAGAAAAGGCAAGACCTATATAACAAGAAATGTAACCTTTGTATCTGATGATGTCAGTCAAGTCCCCTCAAGATTTATCTTGAAACTGCATTTTGTAGATCCTTTATCAGTGTCACCCACGTGGATAGATCATGGCCATTGCTTGACCAATTTGGTCTCTGTGAAAGCCTGAGAGAATGTTTTCTCTTATGTAACTCTCCTTAGGCACACTCTGCATCATCAATCACATTCCTCTGTGGTCCCATAATCTTCTTGATCAGAATATTTGGGACACAACTGAGTTACATGAAATTACAGTATAGGTTCTCCTATGTCCTGAGTCTTCACTGACCTTGAAATGCTATAGCCAAAATGTAGGATATCCTTGCAGCCCTTCTTTCACTCTGATTTTTGGTCTGCAAATTTTGGTTGTTAACCTTCCAGAAGAGAAGCTTATTATTACCCTACAACATATGCAGTTGGATTAAGTTAACTATCTGTCTGAATAATAAACATTTTAGGCATAACATGAAATAGGTATTTTCTGTCAAGTATTGATATGTTAAACTTGAAGTCCCTACAGAATATGAAGAAAAATTTTTAAAAAATTACAAAATATGAATAAAGAATTACATATTTTTACACAGAAATTTAGAAATCCAATCATATACAGCACTGTAGCACAAGAGTCCTGTGACTTTTTTCTTTTCTCTTATTTTCATTTATTACCCTTTAAAAAATATTTATTTGAGAGACAGTATGGCAATAATTGGTATGTCATTACAAGCAGTACATATTTAGAAGACAAGAATGGCAGGCATTTCAAGCATGACCCTGGTATTACACATTCCTTTCTCCAGTGCAGTTGCTTGGTTCACAGGTATCAGCATGTATAGTTAGTCAGGGTGAGAATCCTACCAATTACACCGCCATATTTCCCAGCTTTTCTCCTTGCCCTCTCCTAATTGTCCAATCCTTAATTTCTAGCTTTCCTTTTAATTGTGTTTACTTTTCTATTTTTATTTCTTCTTTTGAGTTCTTATATTAAGAAGACTATGTGATATTTACACGTGTGGGTCTGGCTTATTTCACTTATGAGTATATCTTCAAGTGGAATCCACTTAAATATAAAGGCTTCAAGTTTATCATTCCTTATAGCTGAGTAATACTTCATTGTATAAAAACACCACATCTTTTTCATCCATGCGTCAGGTGATGGACATCTTGTTTGTTTCCAAGATATGGCTATCACAAATTGTGATGCTATAAACATAGGTACACATATATCACTATGATATGACGTTTTCAGTTCCCCTGGGAAACTTCCTAGCAGGAGGATAACTGTCTTGAATAGGACTTCCAGTCCTAGGTTTTAAAGGACTCTCCACACTGATTTCTGTAATTGTTGTACCAGTCTACATTTCCATCAGCAGTGGAGAAAGGTTTCTTTTTCCCCATAACCTCTCCAACATTTGTTGTTGGTTGATTTCTTTATGATAATCATTCTTTCTGGGGTGAGATAGTATCTCAATATTGTTTTAATTTACATTTCACAAATGGCTAGTGATGTAGTCTATGTTTTCATTTATTTATTCATTTCTTTAATTCCATCCTCTTGAAGTGTGTGTTTATCTCGGATGCCCATTTCTGGATTGGGTCTTTAAATTTGGGGGTCCTAATTTTTTTTAGTTCTTTATAAATTCTGGAGAACAGACCTTTGTGTGAGTGCTTATTAGTCAAGATTTCTTACAAATTTGTGGGTTATCTTTTCATTTTGTTGGTATTTTCTTTCTTTCTTTTCTTTTTTTTTTTTTTTTTAGCAGAACTGGCAATTGAACTCAAGCCCCTGCACTTGCCAAGGAAGCACTTATTCCCCTGAATCATCTCCATCACTGGTAATTTCTTTTGACATAGGAAAACTCAATAAGAGTTGGTCCCAGTGGTTAATTCTTTCATTTCCGATGCAAACACAAGCTTGTTCATTAACTTTGCCTACACCTATGTCTTCAACAGTTCCTCCTACTTTCTCTTCCAGGAGATTTTTTTTTTTTTTTTGTCTTTTTGAGACAGGGTCTTACTATGCAGTTCAGGCTGGCCTTTAGCTCACTTTGTAGCTCAGGCTGGTCTCGAACTCACAGCAATCCTCCTGCCTCAGCCTCCCAAGTGCTGTGTTCCAGGAGATTTAGTGTTTCTGTTTTAATGTTTAGATCTTTCATCCATTTTGACTTTAGCTTAGTGCATGGTGATAGACCTGCGTCAAGTTTTAGTTTTAAAATTGCATCTCAACAGCCAGTTTTTCCAATACCATTTGTTAAAGAGACTTTCTTTCTTCCAGTGAGTGTGTTTGGCCCCTTTGTCTAAGATAAGGTGTCTGAGTGTGTTTGTAGAGACGTCTGAGTCTTCTAATCTATTCCATTGATCCTCAGGTCTATTCGTGGTCAGTACCATGTTGATTTTATCACAGTAGCTTTGTAGTATAATTTCAAGTCAGGGATTGTAATGCCTTCTTGTCTTTGTTGCCCAGGATTGCCTTTGCTATTCTAGGTTTTTTTTCTACTTCCAAATAAATTTTCAGAATTTCTCTAGGTCTAGGAGGTATGTTGGTGGTAGTTTGATAGGGATTGCATTAAATCTGTACAGCAATTTTGGGAGTATGGTCATCTTCACAATGTTGCTTCTTCCTATCCAGGAGCAGAGAATATTTTTCTATGTTTGGAAATCCTTTACAGTCTTTTTTTCCAGGAACTGTAATTTTCTTTGAGAAGATCTTTGACTTCTTTATTTAGGTTAATTCCAATGTATTTCATTTTCCTCAATGCCATTATAGAAGGTATTGTTTCTCTAATTTCCCTCTCAGTGTTTTTGTTATCTGTGTACAGAAATTCTACTGACTTCTGGGTATTGACTTTGTATCCTGCTATGTTACACAATGTATATCAATTCTAGTAGCTTCTTAGTGGAGTTTTTTGTGTATTCCAAGTATCATTTCATCTGCAAATAATGATAATTTAACTTCTTCTTTACCTAGTCTTATTCCTTTTATTTCTCTTTCTTGTCTAATGGCTCTAGCTAATGATTCCAGAACTATATTGAATAGCAAAGGTGATAGAGGACATCCTTGTCTTGTACAGATCTGAGAGTAAAAGACTTCAGTTTTTTCCTATTTAGAATTATATTAGCCGTTTAGTTGTCAGATTGATGTAGAGGCCATCTATTTCAATTTTCTTTAGGACTTTGAACATGAATGAGTGTTGGACTTTGTCAAAAGCACTTTCTGCATCAATTGAGATGATCATGTGGTTTTTAGATTTGGCTCTATTGATATAGTGTATTATGTTTATAGATTTGCATATATTGAACCATCCTTACTTCCCTGGGATGAATCCAACTTGGTCGTGGTGTACAATCTTCTTGATGATTTGATGTATTTTATTTGCTAGGATTTTATTGAGGATTTTTGCATCTATATTCATGAGGGAGATTGGCCTGTATTTCTCTTTTTTTAGTTGTTTTTTGCCCTGGTGTTGGTATAAGTATAATACTTGCCTCCAGGAACAATTTTGGGAGGATTGCTTCCTTTTAGATTTCATTGAAGAGTTTGAGGAGTGTAGAGATTATACCTTCTGTAAATTGCTTGTAGAATTCAGCTGTGAATCCATCAGGACCTGGACTTTTCTTTGTCAGTAGATTTTCTATCATAGTTCATACTTCATTGGCTTTCATTATTTTATTTAGAGTTGTTGTATCTTCTGGATTCGGTTTTGGTAATTTCTACCTTTCTAGGAGTTTGTCCCTTTCTTCTGTGTCTTCTATTGTGTGAGAGTAAAGGTTCCCATAGTAGGTACTGACAATCTTCTGAATTTCCACTGGGTCTGTGGTAGTTGCACCTTTCCATTCCTCATTGCTTCTATTTGAATTTTTTCTTCCCTCTTTTTGATGAGGTTAGCTAGGGGCTTATCAATTTTATTTAATCTTCCAAAGCACCAGCTTTTTGATTTGTTAATTCTTTGAACTGTTTTCTTCATCTTACTTGAATTAATTTGTGCTCTAATCTTTATGATTTCTTCCTGTCTTTGGGCTCTGAGTTTGGTTTGTTCTTCCCTTTCTAGATGTTGGAGGTGTCACATTAGGGTGTTTATTTGTTCCTGTCTGTGTTCCTAATGTATGAGCTCACAGCTATAACTTTTCCCTCTGAGAACTGCTTTCATTGCATCCCATAAATTCCACTAAGTTGTGCTTGAGTTCTCATTGAATTGTAGATATCATTCAATTTCTTGTTTAATTTCATCTGTGATCCATTGGTTGGTGAGTAGGGTGTTGTTTAATTGCCATATATTTATGGGGGTTTTATGGTTTCTTTTGTCATTGATATCCAGTTTTATTGCACCATGTGTGGGATAGTTTCTGTTTTCTTGCATATACTTAAGCATGACCTATGGACCAGTATGTGGTCTATTTTAGAAAATGACCTATGTGAAGCTGAAAAATATATATATCTTCAAGCAGTCGTTGGGTGGAACACTCTGTATATGTCCACTAAGTCTATTTGTTTCAAGCTCTGGTTCAGTTCTGCTACTTCTTTGACAATTTTTTTGTCTAGTTGACCTATCTTTTTGAGATAAAGCAGTGTTGAAGTCTCCTATTAAGACTGTGGTATTGGATATTAGATTTTTCATGTCCATTAAGAATTGTCTTATATAGTTGGGTGCTCCCATGTTTGGTGCCTATACATTTATGAGTCTTACCTCATCTTCTTGAATTTTTTTCCCCTGAACAGTATATAGTGGCCTTCTTTATTTCATTTGATCATTTTTGGTTTGAAGTTGAGACTGTCTGAGAACGGGTTTGCTACCCCTGATTTTTTCTGAGGTGCTGGCACATATAGTATTGTTTTCTACCCTTTGACTTTCCACCTATAAATTTCTTTATGAGTTAAGTGTGTTTCTTGTATAGTGTTGGATTTTGTTTCCGAATCCACTGTGCCAGTTTATTTCTTTTAATTGGTGAATTGAGTCCATTTACACTGATGTTTATAATTGAGATGTATTGATTTATGATTGCCATGTTGTTTGCCTGCTGTTGTTTACTCGTTTTTGTCCTGTGTTTAACTGTTTGCCCTTTTTAGTGGGTTCCTTCTGTTCTCATTCGTGGAGTTCTGATCATTTTGGTCCCTCTCTAGAATATCTTTTAGTAGTCTGTGTAGGGTTGCCTTTGTCATGAAATTCTTTAGTTGTTCTTTGTCATGAAATTCTTTAGTTGTTCTTTGTCATGAAAGTATTTCACTTTTCCATCAAACTTGACAGAGAGTTTTGCAACATATAGTAGTCTGGGCTGGAATTCATTTTCCTAGAGGACTTGAAGTACTCTGCGCCATTCTTTTCTTGCCTTTATGGTTTGTGAAGAGATGTTGGCCATTATTCTGATGAGTTTTCCTTTAAATGTAATCTGTTTCTTTTGACTAGTGATTTTCAGTATATTGTTCTTAGGCTGGATTTCTGGGATCTTGATTATTATATGTCTCAGTGTATTTTTAATTGGGTTGAAGTTATTTGGAGTTCTATATGCTTCGGTTACTTGAATGTCAGATTGTTTCCTCATATTTGGGAAGTTTTCTGCTATTACTTCTGCCCCTGTTCTCTATATCATTTGTATCACCTCCTTCTTTCTCTTTGATGCCTATTAGTCTCACATTGTTCATCTTTGCATCATCTTGCATGTGATGAATTATTTTTTCCTGAATCCTAGTTGTTTTCAGGAGATCTTGTCTTGCCTTTTCATTAGCTGCACCAGCATCTTCATGATCTGAAATTCCATCTTCACTTTCACTCAAACGATTTTGAAGCTTATGATTGAGATTTTAAGTTCCTCTATATCTCTTTAACTCTGCTTCATGTGATCTCTTTCTTTCCTGTATTGCTCGTTCAAGGAATCCATCACTTTTCTAATCTCCTCTGTGTTTTCATTAGTGTCTTCTCGAGTAGTTATTAGTTCTTTTACTACAGAGATTATTTCTGATCTGAATTCCTCTATATGTTTCTGTATTTGACTCTTTACTTCACATGCTATTAGTTCAGATATCTTTTTTTTTAATTTGAGGGATTAATTCTTATCTGAGTTCCTCTATACCTTTCTGATGTTGTTTCTTTACTTCAGATGCTATTAGTTTAGATATTTCAGGTTTGTTAGTGTCCTCTGCACTTGTTCTGGGTGGGCTCAGGACCTGAGATTGCATTTTGCTCCTTCTCTTTGTCATTTTGTATAGTACTGTCCAGTGATCTTTGTTTTACAGCTTTGGTTCAATTATAATCTTAGCACCTACTAAAATTCGGGTGCAGATCTACTAAGTTTGAGTTCATACACATGTGCATGGTTTGGGTCTGGCCACTATGCTCAGCTCCTTCTTGCTGCATTCCTTGGAGGTGAACGTGTTGTGCCTCTCTAGCAGGGTGTTTGGCTCCTGGGTTAGCTGCATTGTTTTGGCCCCTAGTCTTTCTGGAAGGACTTCAGTTGCAGAGTTTGACCCCATGCCTGTACGCCAGGCCTGGGCTGTGTTTAGAGGGGTGGCGCAGAAGAGCTCAGAGCCTCTCCCATACACTCACCGGGCCTGTGCCTGAGCTGATGTGGAGGGGTTCTGAGAGCATGGCAGAAGTTCTCACTCACAGGTTAGGCTTGGGCTGCCTCTGGATGGGTGGAGGGGTCCCTACAGTACAGCAAAAGAGAAAAGGTCTCACCAACGCGATGGTCCTGACATTGATCCGGACAGGTTCAGCAGGCACAGGGGAGTGCAGAAGTTCTTCCATACACTTGCACAGCCTGGGCTTGGGCAGTTCTCGAGGGGTACTGAGAGCCAGGAGACCTATTATAAATCATTGATCAGTGAGGATTTTGATGAGTTATGTATGTATGAACTGATTTTAGAAGAGGGAAGTTCCAATCATTTCTTTTCTACTCACTGTCAAAGAAAAAAACATTATATATATATATATATATATATATATATATATATATATATATATATATAAAGAGATCACTAAAAAATGTATGTACCCCTCAGCAGTTCACCATACTAATAAATGACTGGAAGCCAATGGCCACCATTTTGAACACCTCTTATAATTGCAGAGGAATTCCTAGGGATCGGAGATAGCTCAGCAATCTATGCACCTCCCTGGCAAGTGCAAAGACCCAAGTTTGATCACTGGTCCTGCATGCCATGCCAACCCCAGAACCCTGGACATCATATGCCAGCCCCATAGCCAGGCATAGGTGATGCATGCCTGCAACCCCAGCACTAAGGAGGCTGAGACAGGAGGATCACCATGAGACTATGCTGCACAATAAGACCCTGTATCCATTAAATTAATAAATAACTAAAAATACTAATTATAAAGGTCAAAGGTAACTCGTATTAATCTCATGATGTTTCAATAAATTTCATATTAAAATATTTGTACAACTATTTTTTTCTCTTGAAGTGTGCATTGATTTTTTGACAGAGTTTAACTTCTTCCTGCATGGATCCAAGTGCTAATATGATACTGCCAAGACAGTCCTTTGAAATTCATTACTTTTTCTACATTCTTAGTTTCAGATACAGATTGTCTTTATGGTAGCACTATGATTGCCATTAACTTCATGCTTTGAGAAACTACAAAAGCAAAAAGGGGTCAGTCTTTGTAACATGCCTCAGTGAAAATCCCCAAATTAGTTCTATTGGCCTGACTGAATCATGTGGCTCATTCCTAAACTGATCACTATATCCATGGAACTACAAAGCTCTTATTAGCCTGATTTTCTATCTCCCTGTAACTGGGGGTACAGTTAGCTCCATTACAGATCCACATGGATGTAGAGGGAGTTAACTGGTATTACTGAGTCTTTCATCATTTGCCTTCCTATGAGGAGAAAAAGGACTCCTCACATACCACTATGAGCCCAGTGGAAACTTACCAGGCAGGATAGTGATTGCAACAAGGCCTCAGATGGACACTGATGTCCTGTAGAGATCCCAGGCTTGCTTCTGCCTGTGCTAGGTTGGGAATTAGCAAAGGTGGGTGAAACTGGCATTCATGTCCCAGGTTGCAGGCGACAGAGATGGTGGGGCCTTTTTGCCTGGAGAACCTTCAAGAAACTCTCTGATAACAGGGCAGTCCAATGGGCACCAACAGATGGTCAGATGGCGTTTCAAGCTTTGGTCAAGGCTAGGAGGTCATATTTTCCTATGAATCAATTAAATGCTTTGGAAGATGAAGTAGAAGCCCACTGTAGAGAACTTTACCCTAAAATAAGAGAAGAGCAGAGCCAGGCCTAGGATGCACTTCTGAGGAATGGGGTTGGGATCTGAGGACAAGCCAAGCATGCACTGCCTCAGTTAGCACTCTCTGGGAGTAGTGCAGTTGGAATCATGCATGAGGACCCCTGAGACATGTTTTTAAAAAATCAAGAACACCCTACCTCAAAAGGCAGAACACAGATTTACAAGACCTAGAGTGTACCATCAGCTACTCACATGTTCTGGAAATATACCATCCACTCTCCAGACTACTCAGAAAAGCCAAAAGCAAAACAGGTGGAGAAGAAGAAATACAAGATCTAGGAAAAAGAATGAAAAGAATCACACTCCAGACCATGGCAGTTGCATGTACTTTGGACAGCATGCCTGGGTGTAGGGTTCAAGCAGCAGCACAAACCCAGTCAACCCTCTGTTCTTGACCTACTGCTATAGTATGTGTCTAAGAGCCTCCCCCTCAAAGTCTCACATAGCCATTGAGGCGGCTTCTAGATTTTGTGATTAGTTCATAATCCAGTGGGGGGATTCAGGGTGTGAGTGCAGCACCCACCCTGGGGTGCAGAGCCAGAAGACAGTGTAAGGAAAGGAGAGAGCCACAGCTGCTGCTCCTTCAATTGCCCTTTGCTGTTTTCCACTGCCATAAGCACTGCGCTCTGCTGTGCGCCAACCTGCCTTAGAACCTGTTGAGTACGGACTGAAACCTCCACAAACTGTGAGTTAAATAAACCTTTTCTTCTTTAATTCTGGATGTGAGGGATTTTGTCCCAACAATGAGGAAAAAGTAACTGAGACACCTACCTACCAGGAGCCTCAAGTCTAAAGGATCTTTTGGATGAGGTGTGACCCCAATCATACACTCTTTCCCACTGTACTTCTCCATCTTAGGCTTAAGTTCAGAGAAGACAAAGTTTCGCCTGAGGGAGTTATTAAGGTTTTTCTTTATGTCTCACTAGGCATTTTAATGCATTAAAATGGTAATATTCTTATGATACCTAAAAGCAATTGGAAAATTTGGATTAGCCCATATAGATTGAGAGATGAAGAAAGATAAAACAATGCAAACCTGAAGTTAGGGGTTCGAATGAAAACATAAAGCTTCGTTTAGGATGAGGTCTTTCATCAAACTGGTTACTTCTAGCGTTGTGTCTCTTCAGACCTCAGTTGTCTTTAAGTAGTTGCATAAGCAATGTATTTATCACCATGCGCATACTGAGAGAAAAGTTTTATTTCTCTTAAAAACTGAGGAAAGCTCAGGAGGAGGCACTTTATCTCTGCTTTATTCCCTTTATTGCTCCCAATAGGACTCAGGTGTATCTGTGTTTTTTTTTTTTTTTTTCTTTTTTTGAGACAGGGTCTCACTATGCAGTTCATGCTGGCCTTAAGCTCACTTTGTAGCTCAGGCTGGTCTCGAACTCACAACAATCCTCCTGCCTCAGCCTCCCAAGTGCTGGGATTACAGGCATGCGCCACCACGCCCGGCATGTATCTGTGTTTTGTAGCTGGGGAAACTGATGCTCAGATAAGTGATCTGATCCCAGCCAAAATAATTATGAAAGGCAGGTGGGAGGTGCAAATTGTGTCCTATTTTAATTATGTGACTTCCCAATCTCTGTTATAATTTGGGTCTAGAAAGGTTCCACATTAAAGACTTAATGGGAAGTCTTAAGTGGGACTACTGGAAGGCTGAGTACCTCTGGGAGGTGGGACCTGCTGGGTGTTTTCAGGTTCCTAAGATCATCCCCATTAAGATGATAGCAAGACCCCGATCCCTTCCTCTCTTTCTTCCAGGACACAGGTAAGCAGTTTGCTGTGTAAGCACATGCTCCTAAGGGTCAAACGAAAGAAGCCAAGCAGGCAAGAAAAAAAGGAAGAAAGGAAGGAAGGAAGGAAGGAAGGAAGGAAGGAAGGAAGGAAGGAAGGAAGGAAGGAAGAAGAAAGAAAGTTAGTTCAAAAACTATGAGCCAAAAATACCTCTTTCCTTTTTTAATGTACTTAGTACAGGGTGTACAGCATCTGCAGGGTCTCCCCATGTAGATCGGACGCGTAGTGATCCTCCTGTTTACAGCTTCCCGAGTGCTGCGATTACAGGCATGCACCACCACGGACCCAGCCTCAATCACTGCTTCCGTGTGCCCCAGGGTCGGGGCCGGCACAGCGCGCCGGGAATGCACCCCCAGACCCTGCATCTGCTTAAGCAGGCGCTTTAATCCACTGAGTTATCTCACCAGCCCTACCTCTTCTCTATATAAACTAATTCTCAGCTATTTATTGGTGTGGCACGAGGCTAAGCCAATTTCCAGTACTACATCCTGAAAAAGTGACAACTGTGATAAAACCGGACCCGTGGAAGTCTCGGCCTTGCTTACCGTTTACACCAGAGGATGCACATTGGTCGTTCCAACTTTAATCTGCCTGCACAGTTTTGACCTAGGTCAAAATAAGCCAAAACTTCTGGTTTAGGAGGGTTGATGGTCCAGCGTCTAATCCAAACAGCTAACAAGTAGAGAACATGCTTGCTCACCAACGCTAAATCCTTACATTTTACAAATTAGTTTTAATGAGGAAGCAGCAAATTTCTTTCCTCTTTGCAGAGAAAAATACTTATGAGCTAAATCAATGCATGCAATTCCGTCTTCATTTCAGAGGACTGTGTCCCCACATGTATGCATTCACCTTTCTTCTTTTTCCACTGTAATAATTATGACATTTAAAACAGTGACTCTCCAAAGTTCCCCTTTATTTCCTCTTGACAGTTTGGTGACATTTCTTTTTAAAAAAAATAATTTTACTGAGAGACAAATAGCAATGAGACAGCTTCAAAACCAATTAGTAGGACAGTTTCAATAATTAATATATTGCATATTGTTGTCTTAGTGGATATTCATGCAGAAGCTCCAATGGCGCAATCAGTTAGCATGCGGTACTTATACTGCATAGTACAAGATGCAAATATGACATCCCATCCACAAACACTATGTGCACAAATCTTTCCATTCGTTCAATTAAGAGAAGTAGCTGTGTAGCTATCCTGTTTTGAATATACAGATACACAATGATCCTTCATTTGTATCCCCCTTTTTTTGTTTAGCTTTGTTAGAGATGGGTATTCTATTGTCATTGAAACATTGTAGGTATGTGAACAGTGACATTTCCTAGGAGACCAGAATTACAGTTTTTCAGAGGAACCT
Source organism: Ctenomys sociabilis (assembly GCA_004027165.1). NCBI lineage: Eukaryota > Metazoa > Chordata > Mammalia > Rodentia > Ctenomyidae > Ctenomys > Ctenomys sociabilis. The sequence continues at coordinate 2,189 of PVKA01022760.1, read as the reverse complement.
TTATCTTTTCTCTGAAGCATTTTGAGAAAGTTCCTCTAGTATTCTCTAGTAGGATATTATTCTCAATTTCTCAAGCAAGAAACAAGATTTCCTTGTTTCCATTTTCAGTTTGGTTTTGTAATCATGTTTCCCTTATTTGAATTATACTTGTAAGACAATAGTAAGGAGGGAAAACAGTAAGCTAAGAAACCCTACACACCACCTCAATTAATAGATAAGGAAACAGGAAAGTTGAGGGATGTGTCCACACTGCAGTTAGACCTAAGCTGGGCCTTCGGCATCTATCATACATCTGAGACCAGTATTCTGCAAGCCCCAGCATGGAAGAAAATTCCAGTCCACTTCCTATTACTGCAAATAATATTTTCTTGAAGCAGAGTCCACATCCATTTGTCAAGTTATAATGGAAGAGCACTTGCTACAAAGCCTCAGTGATGTACTATCTGGGCCATTGTAGGAAAAAAAAAAAAAACAATAATTTCAGTCTTTGTCCTAGAATGTAGGTTGCCAGATTTAGTTGCACATTAAAATTACTTGAGTAATCTTAAAATTACAGGTGCCCAAGCTACGTTTCATATCTCAGAATTGAGAATTAATTGAGAATCAGAAGAAGTGCCACCTGTCATTATTTTTAAAAGCTTCCTATAGCTGGGAACTGCTGTTATTGAGCAATGGTTCTCAAGAGCTGGAATCGCTTGACCTGATTTAAGAAGGCAGAGCCCAGGTCAGTGTTTCCAAAGAAAGTGATCTCACGGGGCTGAGAGATCCCATCTATGGGGTTTGGAGGTCTATATCTGGGGATCTCCTTGTACACAGCTCATGACACAGGCACCCTAGGAGCTTGGTTCAGGATAAGAAAACACATTCATATTAATTTCTTGGAAACTTTCTTTTCTTTTTCCTTTTTTGAGGCTAGGTCTCACTATGTAGCTCAGGCTGGCTTTGAACTCATGGCAATCCTCCTGCCTCACTCTCCCAAGTGCTGGGATTACAGGCTTGCACCACTACGTGTGGCTGGAACCTTAATTTTTTAAAGTTCTGCATCAACTCAGGTGTCGGCAGAATTATGATCCTCAAGAATGGATCATTACCACAACGCAGAGCTGGTATGAGGAACAAGACTCCTCCCAAAGTCAGACAAGATCTGACTCACTCAAGATGCTGAGCAAGGAGACTAGATCCTTCACCAGTAAAAACGACCTTGCATGCACCAAATCTCACTCAGCCAGGTGTGGTGGGGGATTCCTGTGATCCCAGAACTGTGGCAGGCCGAGGCAGGAGGATCACAAATTCAAACCCAACTCTGGAAATTCAGTGACCTAGATTCCTCTTCTTTGGACAACACAAAAGGACAAATGGAACCAAAGTAGTAAACGAGGTCTTCATTAAGCCTGGCTTTCAGCACATGATGCAGTGTCAGGGAAGGCTCCTGTGGTCCCACGGGAATTCCTCCTCTCAATGCTCATTTATCTTTTGTCTTCCCTCAGGCCTGCTAAAGGCTGTTTAGGATCCCGGTTGGTGCCTGTGTGCTTGGAAATATACTCGCCTCGAGGGTGCCATCAGCAACGGGGTGAAAGTGAAGCGAAGTCCATGTGAAATGCTTGATTATTTTGTTTCCTAGAGATGAAAGGACTCACTAATTGTTGTGGAATGCTGGACTGTGTTGGATTGTGTTGTCGAGTTCAAGCAGCTAAGTTAGTTGAATGACAATGGAGTGCCCATCTTGGACAGGTGTAGACAAAGGAAGGGGTATAGAAAGGAAGAATCATGATGTGTGTGTATGGACAGAACAGTTGGGATAGATAACGCTGTGCTTCTACACAATTCTATGAGAGGCAAGATTTGCACTAATGGGGGTTGGACAGGATATTATGTTGGCTTCTAGTACTATGGACAACCACTAGGAACATAACAAGGTAGAAAGTATTAATTATTGAATCTTTGATGTAATTCAGGTATAAAAAATAAGATACACAAACAGCTACACTCTCTTAATTTACTGATAAGAGACATATGGTATAATAATGTCTCTAAGTATAATATGTATGCACCTTCTATAATACCAAAACAGTATGAAAACAGTTTGCAGTGTACTAATTTATCAAATCCACCTTGTCAAGGTATCTTAAAGCCTCATTGATATTTGTACTTCAATAAAACAAAAATAAAGAGGAAAAAAAAATAAAAAC
>PVKA01022759.1:0-36630 GCA_004027165.1 Ctenomys sociabilis | reverse complement strand
TTTTTTTTTTTGTCAGAACCAGGGATTGAACTCAGGCCCTTGCGCTTGCCAGGGAAGTGCTTATTCCACTGAGCTATCTCCCCAGCCCCATCCTTTTTTTTTTTTAATACAAGGTCTCACTATACAGCTCAAACTTGTAGTGATCCTCCTGTTTTCAGCCTCCCCAGCGGTCACGTGTCACCACCCCCAGTCTCACCCCCAGTCTGAGGCTGACTCAGTGTGCCCAGGAGTGGGGCTGGCATGGTATGTGATGCCTGGGATCTAACCTTGGTCCCTGTGCAAACCCTGACTCCTGTGCTTGCCTACACAGGTGCTTGGTCCGCTGAGCTATTTTGCTGACCCCAGAACTTTTGTTCCTTAAAGCAGTGTTTGATTCTACTTGAACTTGGGGCCATGTAGGATTTTTAAAACTCTAACCATGAATTCTGGGAGTCTGAGGAATGTGGCTCCAAAAATTGCTCTCTCTGCATATCCACTTCATGTAGACCTCAGAGTAACATGCTGAAATTAATTCTGATATTTTATTGTTATTATTTTATATTTTAGGGAAGGGTCTACAAGGTGTTCAGGGTCTCACTACTAGATCAGACTTGTAGTGATCCGCCTGTTTACAGCCTCCTAAGAGCTGGGATTACAGGCCTGCGCCACCACGTCCAGTCTCAAGTGCTGTCTCAGTGTGCCCTGGGAGTGGAGCCGGCACAGCAGGCCTGGGGATTGAACCCCCAACCCCTGAGACCCTGAGCCTGCTTGCAGGTACTTTAATCTGCTGAGCTACTTGGCTGGTCTTAAGTCTGGATTTTAATATACTTGTTCTATAATGAAAACTGTGAGCCTTACATCCTCAAAAAAAAAAAAAAAAATCCTTAAACATGTTTTATGTAAGTGAAACGTACACTTACATAAAAATCCCTAAAGGACCTTTCGGCTGGAACCGCCATCTTCCAGTAATTTGCCCAAATGACCAACATGAAGGGCAAGAGGAGGGGAACCCAGTATATGTTTTCCAGGCCTTTTAGAAAACATGGGGTCGTTCCTTTGGCCATCTACATGCGAATCTACAAAAAGGGTGATATTGTGGACATCAAAGGAATGGGTGCTGTGCAAAGAGGAATGCCCCACAAATGTTACCATGGCAAAACGGGAAGAGTCTATAGCGTTACCCAGCATGCTGTTGGCATTGTTGTAAACAAGCAAGGTAAGGGCAAGATACTTGCCAAGAGGAGTAATGTGCGTATTGAGTATATTAAACACTCAAAAAGTTGTGATAGCTTCCTGGAACGTGTCAAGGAAAATGATCAGAAAAAGAAGAAAGCCAAAGAGAAAGGTACCTGGGTTCAGCTGAAGCGCCAGCCTGTCTCTCCCAGAGAAGCGCACTTTGTGAGGACCAATGGGAAGGCGCCTGAGTTGTTGGAACCTGTTCCCTAGGAATTCATGGCATAAACTGGGGGTGCTGCTCTGCCATTCAGTACCTAATTGGCAGCTTAAGTGTTCAAGGTCCCATGTAAAAATAAAATCATCCTGTATTTTAAGGATTTCTTAGTTGAACAGGTATGTAGGGCCTTCTTACCTCAGAAATATTTGCAGCAAATGTGCATTGTACCTAGTAATTGTGTGCAGTCTGTATTCTTCAGTGTTTTTCTTGCTGAAAAATAATGCTGAGGTATTGTGCAGGTGTATGCCCAAATAATCAAATATTTATAAAATATTTATAGTGGCTTGAAGATCCTGTAAATCTTCATGGGGAAAAGATGTATCAAATTAAAGGAAGTCACTTCAGAAACAAATGTAAGTCCTGTTAAATAAATTGTTTAAAGCAAAAAAAAAAAGTCCCTAAAGGAAAAAAATGCCTGTCAGTTTGATGATTTTTCAAGTGATACAACTGATATTTCAAGCTATTTATAATCAGATCTATTTTGCTTCGAACTTTAAACCAGAGTCGATAAAAATGTTTTTGCATATTTTTTCATACTGCCTGAGGAAGCTTGATACAGGTAACATTCATAAAGTAACTTGAATCTTTTTTTTTTTTTCCTGTTTTTGAGACACGATTTCACCTCACACTTAGGCTGGCCTTGAACTCACCTTGTAGCCCTGGCTGGCCTCAAGCTCTTATTGATCCTCCTGACTCAGTCACTCAAGTGCTGGGATTACAGGTGTGCACCACCAGTTGTTTTAAAAGATTTAATAATTAGCTAGAGTTCAGAAGTCTAGATCTGACTGGGAAGAATCCCAGGACTGCGCAATGCAGTAACCCTTGGCAGCGATCCTGCCTAAATATAAATCTACTTGGAGATTCTCGCTGCTCTCAATATTTTTAAATTAGGCAACCACGTTTTTTTTTTGTTTTGTTTTGTTTTTTGTGGTACCAGGGATTGAACTCAGGACCTTGCGCTTGCAAGGCAAGTGCTTATCTTATGCTACTGAGCTGTCTCCCTGGCCCACACATTTTTAATTTATTTATTGGTACTGGGGATCAAGCTCAGAACCTTGCACTTGCTTATGCCCCTGAGCTACCTCCCCAGCTCTGGGCAACCACATTTTAGAATCATTTTCTCCCAATTTTCAATTCTTTACAGGTCTGGCCCCATGTTCCCAAATGCTGGCCAGAGCTGAGCAAGTGCCCTTCTTTGACAGAGCACACACCCTTCTCTGGCTACCGTTACCTGCAAAGGAGGCGCAGACGTCTCCGCTGCTAGGCCAGCGCTGGGTGTGCCCCACTCTCACGCTCCTTGTGCCTTCTGCTAATACAGTGTAGAGATCGCGATCAACCAGCAGCGGCCACGACACTACTGCTCAGTACCTTCTGCGACAGGGGCTGTCCTGAATTACAGGATCAATGATGTAAGCAGTACTGGCACACACACACCCCTTCGTCGGTGGCCCGACGAAGACTGTGCTGTTTGCTCCACACTACCGACTGGAATCTTCTAAACTCCTCTCTGAAGACGCCCGAACGTCAGCAACTTTCTAGCATCTCCCTCATAACCAGAACCGCTAGTCCTCGCCTACAAACTGGGTCTCTTAAGCAGTAAGGCAACAGCTCCTGTTCAGACACACTGTTCAGACACTAATTGAAACTACTTGCCTGGAACTCCCAGTAGCAAATGGTTCACTATTGACAATACAGTTATTAAGAGACCGAGACATAAAATGAATTTTTAAAAAATATAATTGATTGCTACAGAATTTAGTGTCTTTAGTTTGGGACTATTAATAAGCATAAAACAGCTGTTGTAAATAATACTGCTATCCTTTGGTACATGCATGCTTGAGTATTTGCTGTACATATACCTAGATTCCAGGTTACAGAATATGTATATATTCATATTAAAATGAACATAAGGCTGATAATTAAAAAATAAAGACCAAGACAACACTCCCTCTACTACCTGAAAGTGTTTTCAGAAGCATTTTTTTTTAAATGAATTTTTAGGACAGGGTCTACAGGGTCTCACTATGTAGATCGAACCCATAGTGATTCTCGCTTTCAGCCTCCTAAGTGCTGGGACTACAGGCATGCACCACTAGATCCAGTCTCAGTCAGACCAAAATGCGTCCCAGGAGCGGGGCCCACAAGACATATCAAACCCTAGCCGCTGCACTCTGCAGTAGCAGGTACCCAGAAGCATCTTGAGAGAGGAAGCAGGTCCAGAGGGAAATATACTCACCAGCTGAAACATGACAGGGAGCACCCCAACATCAAAAACAGGTATCTTTTTGCCTAATATAAGACACTCATTTTGGTGAGATGAGAGACAAATACTAAACAGAGTGAAAAACGCTCACTCCTAGCTGAGCACACCTATGACCCCAGGACTTTGGGAGGCTGAGGCAAGAGGATAAAGCTTGAGACTATGCCTCAGAAATAAATAAGGGGCGAAGAGATAGCTCAGCACACTAAGTGCGTGCTGCATAGACATTTAAAGAACAAAGAGAAAAAAAAAAACCTAACTAAATGAATAAAATGGACTTGGGATGTAGCTCAGTGTAAAGGGCCTGGGTTCGATCCTCAAATACAAAAATAAAAATAAAAACTACCTCTCCCCAAGCCCCTCTTGATCTTACTGTGATGAATAGTGTGTAGAATTTAAGAACTTGCTCAACATACCAGTGTAGACAAGGTACATATTGGTTGCCCAGTCTCTGACCTACCAGTGGGGTTGTTGAAAAACTAACGATAACCGTGGACAGGTTTTAAAAAATGTATTTGGTACAAAGTGTCACTACATGGCTTGGACTTGCAGTGATCCTCATGTTTCAGCCTCCCCAAAGATGGGGTTACAGGTGTGTGCCACCACATCCTGTCTCAGTGTCAGATTGGCACACCCGGGGGCAGGGCTGGCACGAATCCCAGCCCCCTACCTTGCCTAAGCAAATGGTTAGTCCACTGAGCAATTTTAGCCAGCCCAACCATGCACATTAGCCTTTACCATGCACTAGAATGTATTTAATATACATAATCATATGTATGCAATCAACTTCTGCAGTATAAGGCTGGGGACTGAACCCAAGGCCTAGTTTATTTCCTAAGACAGGGTTCCCATATAATTGTTCACACTACCTTTGAACATGAGATTCTCCTGCCTCAGCTTCCCAGAGTTCTGGGCTTAAAGTCACGCACCACCACAGCCAACCTAAATAATCAATATTCTGGCTAACCCTACAAATGTTATCACTGTACTTTTTAAAAAAGATCTCATTAGAATGTGCTTGCCCATGTACAACTTTGGGCCGGCAAATCGTGAGGCTTTCTGTACTGTCTGTCACTTAATTCCTCAGGGTATATACATGTGTGCTGGCCAAGATTCTAAGCCAGTAACATCACGATTTCCAAAATATAACACAAAGAGAAGGCGGTATTAGTATAAGAGTTTATTTTTAAAGGTGTTTTTATGTGAATTTGGGAAAGGACCAGCCCTAATGCAAACCCAATACCCCAGAGATATAGTAGCTTGGGGCAAAAATTACTAGACACCCTCCCACGGTGAGAAGTGAACAGTTCTAACAGTTTCTCAGCACATCGCCTGGCCCGCAGGAAGCAGTCGACAAACGGGACCCAGCAGGGCTCACCACGGCCAGCACAGGACCCGCCCGCGGGCTCTCCGGCGGGGCCCTCGCCCTCCCCGCCAAAGTCTTCAGGCCGGCTCGCCTACTCTAGGCCTACCTCCGGGGCCTAGTGTAATCACCACATTCGCTGAGCCGGTCGCAGGCTTCGTCTTCGCACTTGGCGCCCCTCATGCTGCACAGCTTAAGGATGCCGTGGGAAAACGAGTCCCCGGTTTTTCAACTATGCACGACGCGCACCAATGATGTCAGACGCACGCGTCGCCTACCTCGCCCGCCTCGCCTCCGACCTTCCCTCAAGGTTCCCAGAGGTGCGTGGTATGAGGTCCCGCCCCCTAATGATGATTGACAGGCACTGACTCCACTAGAAGGGAGGGCTTCCCTGGAGAAGGGGCTAGCTGGTGGAGTCCGTGCGTTAATTTAGAGTCCAGATTCCAATTGGAATGCTTTCAAGGAGTTGGTCTATTTAAACCTTCATACTTATTGTTCACTCAATAGTGAGCGCCTGTGTACTAGCCACTGTTCTATGTAGGCCATTGGTAGGACAAGACAAGGTGTATTGCCATTAGCGTAGGCCAATGTTTCTTCTTTTTTTTCCTTGGTAATACTGGGGATTGAAACTAGGGTCTTTACACTGCGCTACTTTTTAAAAATTTAAGTCCTCTTTTTATTTTTTAGGTTGCAACTGGGTCTAACTTAAGTTGTCCAGGCTTGGCTCAAACTTGTAATCTTCCTGCCTCAGCCTCCCAGAGAGCTGGGGTTATAGGTATGCACCAATATCAGGGCAAGACTAATATGTCTCAGGTGTCACTGAGGCCTTCCAAAGCATCCTTCTTGTGTTTTATTACTATTAAAAAGCCTATATTCAATAGACTTTCCTTTAGTCCCTTGAACAGGTGAGAAAAGATCCCAGATGCACACACAGACTCCCCCCGCCCCTCAACAGGACACACAGGGGCAAGGATCTTGGTGAAGTGACAGACCTGATGACCAGAAGGAGATTTACTACAACCCAGGGAAACTTCACGACATTTCATTGTCACTGCAGGAATGTTACATGTTTTAATTTGTAAAATGTGTTTCTGTATTTTACAAGCTGATCCTTCCCCTAGGTCTTCTCCTGCTCATATTTCTTTCTTCTAACTGAAGAGCTTAATGAGTTTCCTGTGGACTTTTCATTGCTCCATTCCTACACAGGTTGGTTTAGCCTTCTAGCCCTGCTACACCCCTCAGACTGCTCGGATCATAGTCAGGGCGACCTTCTGTGTACCAAGTCCAGTTGTTTGTGGTGCCCTATGACCACAATACTTGACAGCACGAACCACCCCTTGCAATTCTTTCCTTGCTGTCTACCTTCCATTCTCTTGCTTTCCTCTACTGTCTTAGCTGGTGCAGGACACCAAAGGTGCTCAGGAACTATCACAGTGGTGGCCAGAAGAACAGATCTACTCTGTTCCTTGGGACTTCTGCCTCTATTTTCTGCCCAGATTGAAGGGCTCCAAGCTGGAGCTGGACTTCAGGCCAGAAACTACTCCCCATCCCTTTCCCAAAGAAGCCAAGTCTTTATTCTCACTGTGCTGAATCCCTACTCAAGGGCCTCCTTGAGGGCCAAGAGGCCACGAGAGGCCCATGATAGCTGCTCTGACTGCAGATGCTATCTCAGGGAATTGATTAGTCCAGATCGAGCTTTGAGCTTATAGAGAGCACCTGTAGAAACTTCCAGATCAATTTCTAGACAGCACCTTAAGTATCTGTACTCCCTACCCTACCCCCAACAGAAAGGCCATCACCACTCCTGGATAATTTTTTTAAACTTTTGTTTATTTTATAGCAATTGTCATGATTAGAGAAGTTACACATTTAAAAACCACCTCAGGGCCAAAGGATGCCAGAATATTTACAAACGCATGGGGTGTGGGTGAGGGGCAAGACATGAAAGTGTGGGGCCTGGGACTACACTCAGGATCTTACTTAGGCCCTGAGCCAGGCACGACCACTGATGCCAGCTACTGGAACCATCCTTGGCTCAAGATGCATCAGCAGCGTTAGCTCTGCTGAGTGGGCCTTGTGGGAAACCCTTTGGCTGACCTGTGGCCCCACTCCCATCCAGGGGGCTCCCCACACCCTACAGGCCAGCTCAGTGGGGCCTCTGGGAAGCACCAAAGGACACGGGACAGTGTGGGGGAACTAGGGGCAGGGACAGAGGTTAGGGATGACTTGACTGCCCCAGGATGGGACAGAGACATATACATGTGTGCGCACACACTGTACCTTTACAGAGGAGTTCCAAGAGATTTTTTTTTTTTGTGGGTTTTCTGTTTCTACATCTCCACATCTACGGTGTTGCTAATTTTTGTTTCTTTGACAGTGACATAAACTGAGGTAAACATCGCGACCAACACCTCCCCTAAGGGGTAAAGGATCCCAGCCCTCCCAAGACAGTGGCAGCAGCAGGGCAGAGGAGCAGAGCCCTGACCCAGTCCAGTCCTGCAGGGTCAGGCTGGTCCCCAGTCTGAGGGGACTGGGCTACACCCCTGCTGTCCCTTCCCAGCTCTAACAGCCTATTCTATGACGCTGAGGGAGCACACTCCCAAACAAGATCTCAACAGAGAGAAAAAAGGGCACACGCAGAGGGACATCTATGTGGAGTCTCGCTTCCTTGTTATTGCAAGAGATCAGGATGTCGAGAGGCCTAAGGCAAAAAGGAGAAGTTGCGGCTGGGAGAGGCCAGAAGGCCCCGAGTGGGCGGGGCAGTAACAGGGCCTTTCTGAGTCCGCTCTTGGCAGAAGGAGGGGTTTGCTACTTACCTGGCATGTGGGCCCCGTGCCCACTGGGGAGGCAAGGTCTTGAGGAGTGGGCACATGGAGGAGAGCGGGGCCAGGCCCTGGGGCAACTGTACGCTATTTGTAAACTGGACCCGGACAGGGCAGGGCAGGGGGACCTATAGCCCTTTTTAGGGGGAATGGGAGGTTGGAGCTCCAGGCTGGAGGGTGGTCTGTCCTCTGTAGGTGGCCTGGCCCATCAGAACCCCCCTAGAATGCCCCAGAGCCTCAAGAGGGACTTGGGGAGAGGCAGCCCAGGCCAGTAGTTGGGCACTGCCAGGCAGAGGGTGTGGCCTCACCCATACTGAGGTTATTGCCAGGATCCCAGGCCTCCCAAGGGCAGGCCTACCGAGGTTGCCTCCTCTGAGTCAGCTTTGCTGCCTGGGGGCCTAGGCCTACCTGCAGGTGCCCCTTTGTGGGTTCCCTGAGGAGTGCGGTGACAGCTGCCTGGCAGGGGACCTTGGTGAGGCTGGGAGGCGTCTGGATGCGCAGTCTTCAGATTGCACAAGGCTGCACCCACGCGTCTGTCCTCTGCGTGGAGTAGTTCCCACTCACAGGACCAGCCCCCTTCCTATCCCCAGATGCCCCCTGCTCCCGAATCTTCCAGGATCATAAACAGAGGGGGGAATGGATGGGGTCAGCCTAATTCCTGAAGGTTGACATGTGCACCCCAGCAGAAACCCAAGAGAAATCACTGGCACAGTTACCCTACTGTCATGGGAAATACAGGCCGTGTCTGGGTTGGAACAGCAAGGGCTGGGACAGGCCAGTGCCCATCTCCTGCTGGACCCCTGCCCTGGGTCCTTTCTGTCCCAGAAAGCCCTTGCAGAGGACCAAGGAGAGAGGATGGAGGTCAGGGAGGGGGCTCTGTGGCTGTGTGTCCAAGGAGAGCTGCATGCCCTCCTGGGCTGGTCCTCCCAATCGAATGGGGGTGTGGGGTGCATTACATGCTTGCAGCCTGTGCTACATACACAGGCACACACAAAACACCCAGATTTCTGCTAGGTTTTCAGGGGTTTGGCCTCTCCCTCCAGCCTCTGAGGGAAGGTGCATGACAGGGTGCCACGTAGGGCCCAGGTGATTCGAGCCACTTCTATGCCCATAGCAGGGTGGAGGCCGAGTAGGGAGGGTGGAAGGGCAAGGGCTGAGGCTCCATCTGCCATGGGGTGGAAGCCAGCATGGCTGGTGGGGCTCCCGGGCAGGAGCGAGGTGTCGGGGAGTCTGGCCTGCAAGCTCCCTGGCTGCCGGTGTGTGTGTGTGAGCGCCTCTAAAACGATGGGTTTGCGGGGCTGGGTTCTTCCTGCCGCCACCCACCCTCCCAGTCGCACAGGCCCTCTGGGGCCTCACTGGGACGACCGACCGACTGGGTACCAGGCCCCCAGCGGCCTCCTAGTCTACACTACTGTCTCCCGCTGGCGCTGGCGCTGGCGCAGCGCTGCTAGAGCTCCCGAGCTGAACAGCGCTGCTCGGCGGGGGCCCCAGAGCTGCGCGCTCGGCACCCCGGCCCGACGGTGGCAGGGGCGGTTCAGACGCAGATCTCGATGGCCGTGGCCAGCACCACCTGCCCTTTGCTCTTGTCCGGGCGGCCGTCGGTCCTGCCGGGGGGCCCCGGAGGCGCCAGGCCGGCCTCGGGTACCGGCACAGGCACGGGCACGGGCACGGGCACCGGCCCCACGGCAGGGGGCGCGGGCCGCGGGCCGCCGCTCTCGGTGAGCACCGTGCGCTTGAGTGGCCCGGGCGCCTCGAGGCGCAGCGGCCCCGCGGCGGGCGGGCGGTCCCCGGGCGGCTTGCGGGCACGGTGCGAGGGCCGGCGCCGCAGCTCCGACGTGAGCTCGTGCTTCAGGAAGCGGAAGACCTCCTTGGCCTGGCCGCGGCGCTCGGGTTCCAGCGCCAGCAGCCGCTGGAACATGCGCAGGGCGGGCTCGGTGAAGCGGCGCCACTGCGAGGGCAGCCCGGGCAGGCGGCCGCGCTGCCAGCGCACGAACTCCTCGAAGAACGCGTCGGCCCCCGACGCTGCCTCCCACGGGAAGTTGCCGGTGAGCACGCAGAAGATGAGCACGCCGAAGGCCCACACGTCCACGCCCGTGTCCACCGCGAAGCCGTCTGCGCGGCCCGCCTGGCACACCTCGGGCGCCGTGTAGGGGATGGTGCCGCTCACGCGCTTCACGCGGCAGCCCACGCGGCGCGTCATGCCGAAGTCGGCCAGCTTCACGCGGCGGCACTCGCGGTCAAAGAGCAGCACGTTTTCGGGCTTGATGTCGCGGTGCACCAGCTGCCGCCCATGCATGAAGTCCAGCGCCAGGCCCAACTGCTGCACACAGCGCTTCACGGTGTCCTCGGGCAGCCCCACCTGTCACCAGCACACAGGGGCCAAGCTCAGGGTGTGGGACACCCCCGGCTCAGACCCTCTGCCCTACCGGTGGCTGGCCCTTCTAGTCTGGTCCTTTCCAGCCCCTTGTCTGCTTGGGCAGCTTTGGCCCCTCCTGCTCCTGTATGACCAAAAAAGACTGGGCACTGTGATAATCCTGCTCTGGCGCTGCCGCTTCATGCAAACATCACACCGAGGCCCACTGCTCCCGCGGGTGTGAGGTCCAGGAGGCCATAGCCACCCAGAGCCCTCTGCCCACCATCTTCCCCCACTCACCTTGCTCCAGGGCCATCTCCTGTCCTGGGCAACTTCAAAGAGGGCTGCTGCGGCTGCTCCTGCCCCTCTGCTTCCTTCAGAGCACTCACCTCAGCCTGCAGTTAACTGCCTTACCCTGCAGTATTTTCCCCACTAAGGCAAGAGCAGAACCTTCCATTCCTCAGCTCCTGCGGTGGTGACTGACACATACTAGGTGTCCAATAAATACTTAATTCAATGCTGTTTCCTCCACCTCACCCTCTGGGGCCCCAAACGCCACTTCCCTGCCACCATCTCAAATACCTGGGGAGGGATGATGTCAAACAGGTCTCCAGCAGGCGCATACTCCTGGGCGAAGACGTAGCAATCCTCTGTCTCGAAGACCACATCGAAGATCTTGATGATGAAGGGGCTGGAGGACAGGCTGTTGGTGATGCTGACCTCCCGCAGAAAGTTCTTCAACTTTGTTTTGCTCTTGTTTACAAACTTCAGTGCCATTTTTGTGCCTGGCAGGGGCCATAGCAACCGGGTGAGGCAGTCTCTGCCCATGACACATACCCACCCGTCCGTGGCCAGAGAAGCCCCAGTGGCCATGATCACCCTCACCTTAGAGCTCCAAAACAGCCCAGAAAGAACTATGGTCACAGGGTAGGGCCCAGCAGGCTACAGCTACACACACTGGGTCTTCCATGCTGGCATGTGGCCCTCCATGAAGGTAGTCCCAAGGGCCTCTGCCCTGGCCCTGCTCTCCCTTCTTCACCATACTATATACTTCTTTGGCTTGTTGGTGCCCATGGCTCTGAGCCCAGCATCCTAGCTTGGGCCCCACTGTGTCTCCCAAGTCCAGCACACAGGAGGTGCTCAGCCAGTGTTCATTAAATGGAGGAAGAATGTGTATTCATGCTGGTGCTTAGCTGCTTCCATGAAGCACTGCAGCTTCTCCACAGCAACCCTCTCAGGCTGGCACCAGCATTTCCCAAATGGGCCACTGAGACACAGAGAGCCTGAGCTGGCAGAGGCCTCTGCCCCGGTATGCACAGCTGCCTGGAACTCACACAACCCCTGCCCAGGTAGGAGAGTGGGCATCAAGCCTGCCAGGTAAGCAAGGCGGCTCTGGAGGTCATGCCAGTTCAGAGCCCATGTGGCTGCATGGCCCTAGTTGTTATGTCGTGTACCTAGACATCACCCAGAGCCTGCTGTGCTGGTTGGTGGGGCGTTATTGGAGGTGACTGCACCTAGGTTATATGATGCTGTGATTCACAGTGTGATGTTAGGATTAAGGGTGCCCCACACTGAGTGTGCATGCCACCCACCCTAACAGAATGTAAACGACAGATACAGGGTGCTGCTGTTTTGTCTTCTTCTGCCTCCTGCCTGCTCTGTAATGCCCCTCCTCCATGTGCCACCCTGCCTTGGAGCTGGCCTATTATGGACTAAAGCCTCTAGAAGCTATGAGCCAAAGGAAACCTTTCCAGGACAGAGATACAGCTCAGTGGCACAGTGCCTGCCTGGCAAGTGCAAGGTCCTGAGTTTGATTCCTGGCACTAAATAAATAAACCTCTCCTCCTTTAACTTTAGGTGTTGACCCTTTTGCCTCAGCAATGAGAAAAGTAACCAAGGCCCTGGTGAGGTGGTGGAATGTCTTGGTTCCAGACATTCAGAGAAATCGAGGTGACCGCCATAGCCTCCTAGGGCCATTTCCCACTACCTGTAAGCATGGTGCCTTTGTCCTGAGGGCTCATCTGCACCTCTGCCCACCTCCCGAGAGTCACTTGTCACTGACTCACCCCAAGCACTACCACCAGTCCTGCCTCTCCTGAGCTCCAGAAGTCCTTGGGGCATCCCAGATGGCCCCACAGCAGCCCACCCTACAGTTAGGTCAGTGCCACCCTCTCCACTTGACCCCTGCCTCTTCCCCTTTGCACCCTCCTGATTCCCAACAGGGAGGCCTGGTGCTCTCCCACCTCAAGGACACTCACCTGTACCCTTGTAGGACACCAGGTCAACCTTCCCATAGGTGCCTTTGCCTAGTTCCCTGACAAGTTCATAGTGCTTGGTGACATCACTGGCAGCCAGTGTGCGGAGGGTCAGCGCCTGCATGTCTTCCGTGAGGAGGGGCACGCCTGCTCCTGGCCCAGGGGTGGTCCCCAGCCCACAGCAGGGCAGGGGGTGGGGTGGCTCGGGCTCTGGGCAGCCCACGCTCATCTTCTCCCTGTTGTGGGCAGTGGGACATGAAGAGCGACATTGGGCCAGGCCCCCCTCCTCTACCTACCTTCTGCCTTCCAGCACCCAGCAAACTCCCATGCTAGGCACAGGATGACCACAAGGGGGTAACAGTTCTCTTGGCTGCAGAGCTGAGGCTTCCCAGTCTAGGCTGAAGCCAGTCAGGGTCTCCTTTTACACCTGTGCACCCTGGTGGTCAGTCTCCTGCTGTCATCCACAGGGCCAGGCAAAGCATACACATCTACGCCACACCAAGATGTGGCTGTATACCAAGCTCACAGATAAGCTCCCATTCACGAGCTTTGTTTGCTTTGCAGAGATAGGAGCTGTGCCTGGGCCTTTCACAGGGCATGAATGTGTCCTGCCACTGAGCCGCACCCTGATCCCGCTCTTATGTATTAGAGGCACCTGCTGTTGACCATGTGATAATCCAAGGCCCAGGGACAGTGCTGAATAACAAGGAGAATCCCTGTCCTTGGGGCTTATGTCACATGGGAAATGAACAAGAAAACACATCAGAAACATACAAGTACATGGATAACACGGGCTGTGAGGGGCCAGAGCTACACTGTCACATGCCTCAGCCAGGTAGCCTCACTCTACACTACAGCAGGGCGGCACAGAGGTAGCTGTATACCAGCAGGGTCCATGACACAATCCACCCAAGTACATGTAGTGTGGCTGTGGCCCCAGACTCAAGGACAGTGTCCACCCTGTGCAGTCCTAGCCTGGTGTCCACACAGGCCGCAGGGTGCAGATATGAGTGTATCTACACTCCTACTCAGTGTCTCCCCAAGTCTACCTGCAGGAGTCAATGGGAAGCAGGCGCCATGGAGTGGGGGGAGAGCCAGGGCCTGCAGGAGAGGCACTCAGGGAGGTGCTACATGGGTGACTGAATGCTGGTTGGATGCGGGGCCTTCGTCCTCCATTATAACTTCATTTTTCTAGTTTTAGCAAGGTGCATCTGATATACAACAAACCATAGATTTTAAGTGTATGATTTGATGAGTTTTGACACACATACATTCATGAAACCATGACTGCATGAAGATAATAAATACACCCATCACACAAGAGCTTCCTGTTGCCCTTTTAGGAGTCCCCACACCTCCCGCCCTTGTCCACCAGGTGTCCTCCCTGGGGCCAGAGCAGCCTGGGTGTGAATCCCTAATCTGTCACCTAGGAGCTAGATACCCTTGGGCAGATCCCTTGTCTCTGTAAACAGACACAGTGACTGCGCCTACTTCCTATGGGCTGCTGTGAGGTTGAGATTACAGTGCAGTGGGGTGTGGTGGTATGGCCCTGTGGTCCCAGGGGAGGCACCAGCACCAGGAACTGGGTGGGGGGTGGGGGCTGGGTGCTCCCAGCCTGGCCTAGCAGCCCCCTCCAGCCCCGAGGCTGCTTCCTCTGCCTTCCCCTTCCCCCTGGCAGCACGACCCAGCCTCCCACTTCACACGCAGAGAAGGCGCATCAGGAGGGAGCTTCCTGGCCTCCCACCTCAGCACGGAGAAGCTCCATCTGCACCACCCTCCCAGCTGGCTGGGGTGCAGCAGCCCTGCCCCCACTCCGGCTCCCACCCCTTCTGCTTCCTCCCTATCCTGCGCCTTCCATTCATGAACCAGTTCTGCTCATGGTCTTCTAACAGCCTTCCCGCCCCCAGTTACAGCCTTTTCTTTCCTAGTTCACTGCAGTCATAACATGTGCCAGGGAAACCTATCTGAAATGCCACCAGCCGCACCCTTGGGGTCTGGTCTGCGGCTGGATGAGCTCCCTTCCCAGGCCACCACCAGAAAAAATGGTGCCAGGCCACAGCAAACTGGTCTTCCTTCCAGTTCTCCTTTGTCCTCCAACCCTGGCCTGGTACCTGTTGCCAGGGTTATGTACTCACAGCTGCGGGCTGGGCGGGCCCCACCAGGTCTCTGCTGCAGCCCCAGCTAGGTTACAGTGGGGTAACTGGGCTAGACTGGGATGCTGTCTCCCTCCAGTAGCCTCTCCCTGGCTTTGTGGTTCAGTCAGGAAAACTGAAGGGCTGCGGAGTGCAGGGCCAGGATGGCATCCCTGGGCCCTTTCTGCAGACCCTGTGGGCTTCTTCAAGGGATCGCAGGAGCACACAGCCTCTTTGCTTTAAATGACCACCTCCCAAAGAGACACTAGGCTGCTCCCTTCATCCACAGTGATGTGTGTGGACACCCCAGGGCTCTGAGGAGGGGCGGCACAGTTTCCGTGTACCTATCTCCTCAGCATTAGCCAGTCTGTCTCTGCCTCCCCAGGAGCTGGGCTGACCACCAAGAGCAGCTGCATGCCTTCAGCCCATGGCCTCTGAGCTGCACCAGGCAAGTGCTAGACTGGGCCAGGGGCTGGGTTTGGACCCCAGTGTCAGCCTGTCAGCAGCCCCACCCATTTCTCCACCATTCCCAAGTGACTCTAAGGCCAGCTTCACCACCTCTAGCCTGGCATCCCCAAGTCTTCCTCCTGCTGCTCCTGTAGGTGCTCAGTTGAGTACCAGGATTTGGACAAGTCATGTAGAAATCTGCCTCAGGGACCTAGAGCCTGCAGGGCTGGAGCACAGCCAACATCCTGCATCCCTTTCCTTGGTGCATTCCTTCCTCCATTCCTCAGGCAAGATGTCAGCAGGAGATAAGGACTGAATCCACACACCCAGTCTCTGCTGCTGTGTCACCTCCTAGGTAGACAACACTGCTGACCCAGTTACTATGCACGTGACTTAAGAGGCACAGTGCGGAGTGACAAGAGACTGCACAGGCTGCTTGCAGCCACGGCCTTGGCCCTACTGTGCGCCACTTATTAGTTGTGTGACCTTGAGCAAGTCACACACCATTTCTCTGGCCACCAGCTCCACACATCCATATAATGGAGAAAACATAGTGCACTGGCTCCTCTATCTTACCTACTACAGGCCAGGCCGGGTCCTAAAGATCAGCTAGCTAGCTTTATTCTATAAGACAGGTATCATTGTCATTACACTATCCATTTAGAAATGACAAAAATGAGGCACAGGAAGTCTGAATAAGTTGTCTGGCATCACACAGCTGGCACTGGGACTGGTTCCAAAGTTGGTACTTAACCCACTCTGTTTTCTCAAGCCAGGATGCTGGAACATCTCACTCTGATCCCTCAGCAGCTGAGTGGGAAAGCAAGGTTCAGCAGAGGGCAGGATCTCAGCGGGGGGTCAGGCCTCCTCCTCCTCAGCTCCTGCTGAGAGTGACCTGGGTGCCAGGGACTGGTCAAGGTGCCACACAGGCACAAAGTCGTTCTCCTGGCAGTGACGCCACACAGCAGGTGTGGCAGCTCCTTCCAGATGAGAAAACACAGGGCTGTGAGTGAAGCATGACACATCTGCTTCAGAGAGGGGCTGGGGGGTGGGCCCAATATCTGGTCAGCGTCGCTGCCCTGTTCCCACTGCTGCGGACTCCGCTGTGAGCTTGTCAGCATTGGGCTGGACTCTCCACTGTCCTCCCTCCCTCTAGAGAGACAGCACCGCCTCTGCTCATGCTCAGGCTGACTGTGCCAGCCCAGGGAACCCTTTGGGCCATGCTCTTCACAAGGGTCTTCACTGGTCCCCAGGGAGCCCTTCCACTTTCCATCTGTGTGGCCAGGCCAAGGGCCGGTGGGGTCCCTGGTCTCCATGGCAGCAGTTGTGGCTCTGCTACATGCTGGGAGGGCCACTGTGGTGGGGGAGGGTTTCCCAAGCAAGAAGCAAGACTGAACCGCCTACTACTTCCTGTTGGCAGGCGGCCTGGGCTGGGTGCCACCCGTGTAAAGCTATACCCGACTCAATGCCCAACTGAACTCCATGCCTACTGTGCACACGCACAAGCAAACACAGAGACACCGAGGCATATACACATGTGCCCAGGTGACAAATACACAATGCAAATACAGACACAAAAGCACAGACACAAGTACAGACACACAAACGCATACCAATGCACAAGCATGTATGCATGTGCACAGAAACAAATACAAACAACCACAAAAGCATAGATGCATACACACAAACAGAAAGTATACAGATGCAGACATACCGATTCACGGTGCAAGCAACTACAGAAAGGTGTGCACACAAGCACATACAGTATCACAAGTTGTGCAAAACTCCCTTCCCTGAGTCCTCACAAGAACCTTGAGAAGCTGCTTGTCATACAATAACAGTATAATTGAGGTATAACCTACATACCACAAAACTCACCCACTATGAGCACAAAATTCAATGACTTTAACAACCTATAGCGTTGGGCAACCGTCACCACAACAGAGGGATGTTCTCTACCTTGTAGATAGAACAGAGCTCTAAGAGGTGGACGGCTTGCACGTGGTCACCTCACCGATGGCCAACTCTCCACTAGCCTGTGTTTCCTCTTCTAAAACACAAGGCAGCTGCTGGAAGGTGGCTGCCCAACAGGGAACCACGTTCCCAGCTCCTTCACATGCAGGCATGGCCAGGGGGCTGGCTTTCCCCATGGGGCTGTGAACAGAATAATCCATGTCACTTTCTCTAGATAGGAAAGGTCTTTCTATTTTCCTAGGTGTCAGCGTGCTGTAGAGTACTGCAAAACCCTAACATCAGGGGCCTGGGAGATAGCTCAGTAGAATAAGCACTTGCCTGGCAAGTGCAAGGTCCTGCGTTCAATCCCCACTACTGCCCCCCAAAATGAAAAAAACCCTAAGATCATGGAGCTTCACAGAGGAGGACAGGTGTGGAAGGCCCTGTGCTAATGAGACCAGCCCACTCCATCCCATGCAGCACAAAGAAGTATCTACTGTGTTAAGACAGCTGTGAAGTCAGCTTGTGTGTTACAGCAGCTGGCAGGCCTCTAATTCAAGGGTTATGCAGCCGGTAAGCAAGAGCTAACGTGAACCTCAGTGTGCTCAGCTTCTTCTTGTGCAGCCAGATGTCACCCAGGAAGGTAATAACACAGAAACCAAGGGACAAGAAGCGAACTGCTGGGGGGAACGGGTGGTGAGAAGTCTGTGGAGAAGGTGCACTCCCGCCCTACCTCATGGAGGAATCGTAACCCTGTAAATATACATACTGAGTGCTTGCCGTCCGCTAGGAGCTTTGCTACCCGCTGGGGTTGATGCACTTAATAATCACCACAATCCCAGAAGGTAGGTACTATGGCTACGCCCTCTTTTTCAGAAGGGAGTATCACTATGGTTTCAACACCCCCTCCAAAACTTATGTTGAAATTATTTGCCATTTTAACAGCATTCAGAGGTGGGATCTCTAATAGGTGGTGAGCCGCAAAGGCTCATGTTGGTCTGCAGCAGTGGACGGCTCCCTCCTCCCTGCCCCGCTCGTGCCCTTCTTCCTTCCACCAGGGGACAGTGCCAGAAGATGGCCCGCAGCAGACGCCAGTGACATGACCTTGGACTTCCTGGCCTCTGGAACTGTAAGAAACAAAACTTCTGTTCACTTTATGCCACCCAATCTCTGGACTCTGTATATAGTGACACTAAATGGGCTAAGACAGTGATGAAGCACGAATGTGCTAAGATACCAAAAAGCTCGGCTCTAACCTCCAGCCTTTGGCCTTCAGGTTCCAGGTTCTTCTGCTCCGTGTGCTGCGAGGCTCCTAGAGGCAGGCAGACCCAGGCAAGGAGCAACTCAGAAGGAGGCAGAGCAGGAAGTGTGTTCTCCCCCAAGTCATGGAAGCACAGGCCGGAGGCCTATCTGCTGGGGGCTCAGTGGGGGTGAGGTTGGACCAAGCGATGCCAGACATGCCTTTCTTTTTTTGTGGTATCAGGGATTGAACTCAGTTCTTTGTGCTGGCCAGGCAGGCCACTGAGCTATCTCCCTGGCTGCAGACATGTCTTTCTGATTCACTCTAAAGTCCTAAGGTTCTCTGCCCCATCCCAGGTGCCTTCTCTCAGGCCATCGGAGTCTGTGCTATGTCCATGAGCAAACTCCAAGGATACATCCACAAAGGCTGGTCGGAAAGGACCATCTAGTGACTGGAGGACCTTTCCTGGCAGGCAGGCTGCCTCTCTTCTCTTGTATTTTTATTAAAAATCTCAATGAAATCCCAATCATGTGGGGAACAAGGGGAAGAGGGAGCCCTAGTGGCCTCTCACTTGCTTCACTCTGCTGTCTGCAAGGACAGGGGGCTGGGGCTGCATCTGTAGCCTGCACACTAGGGTCAGCTGCCAACCCCTGTTCCCCTCACCTGGCTCCAGGTCCCTCTGTCCCAACTTCCTTATGTGTGGAGCCAGATAAATTGTCTCAAGACCAGATCTGACTCAATCCTTGCCTTGCTCCTTGATTTTCAGTAGTTTCTTCAATGGGCTTGGGCTAGTCTTCCTCCTCTCTAGCAGTTCCCCTTTTTTTAGTAATAGCCCCTTTCTTGGTCCACTGGGCTTGGTATGGTGGTTTCTACCCCACCTTGCAGGGTGGGTCTGACTCAGCCCTGCCCAACCACCCCAGAGACAAACATGTGGTCAGAGGAAACCCACCGGAATGGAGCCCTTTCCCACTGCAGCTAGGGTCTGACTTTGCTGACAGAGAAGCAGAACTGAAAGACAGAGAATTTTCTGGTGCCTATGAGGCCTGGACCCAGCCGGGCCTAATGGCAATTTTACTCCTGAACATTTATTTCATGAATCAGTAAATTTCCTTTTTGGTTTAATTAAGCTGGCTTGAGTTGGGCTTATGTAACTCCCCACCTAAAGATTCCAGACAAGTGTACCTACATCCCAGCAAGAAACCCAAGAGCTCCTGGAAAGCAAGCCCCTGCCTTAATCATCTTGCTATTCCCAGCACTTAGCAGGGCATGACAAATGCCGGGTGAATAATGCCGTGCGTGATTGGGAAGTTGTAACTTTTTATATCTCAGCTTTCCTGGATGTGACCCTATAGGCACAGTTATTTTCTCAGGGACCGTGTGAAGTACCATCAGTCTCATTTTACAGATACAGAGATCAATGGTCAGGAGGGGACAGTGATTTGCTGGCTGTCACACGGTTAGTCAGTGGCAGGATGGACAAGAAACCAGGGTGCAGACGTGCCTTCCCCCAGCACGGCGGGTAGGAGTTGCTGTCAGTAGCACTGGTCACTGGACCAAAAGGTCAAGGTGCTATGTGGTGGATAATGACAATGGATGCGAAAGTGATGACAAAGAACTAACACATTGGGACACCCTGTCTTACACCAAGTGCCTCACATAAATGAGCTAATTTAAGCCTCACATTCTTTCATGACACGGGAACTATGACCGTCAATCCTGACATGACTTCGCTGGATTAAGGAACAGCTGGCAGTGGGGCGCAGTGGCACACAACTGTAATCCTAGCATTTGGGAGGCTGAGGCAGAAGGATCACTGCAAATCTGAACTGCATAGTGAGATCCTGTTTGTTGGGCTAATATTTACCCCCTAGTTATTGCAGATTGATCAGGCCTGAAATCTCCCAAACAAGTGGATACAGCACTTACATAAAGGAGACAAGCAGGATGATTTCAGGGCTCCAGGAAGATCAAAGCCTTCTTGCAGAATTCAAGAGTCTCTGGGTTAAGACAATGAACTTTTCTAGGAAGCTTGTATTTATTATGTTACAAAATAAAGGAGGGGAATGCTGAAGAAAACCCAGGAATTTGGGCAGCACTTGGGAATCCCTTTGAGAACTTCTGCAAGGAATACGTTATGTTAATCTAGGAGAACTCTGTCATCTCCAGGAAGGCCCTCACCGCAGGAGATGCCCGCAGCTAGCCTCTAGCTAGCTAGCTGAGGTTGGAGCCAGATGTCCTCAGCTCTGGCCTTGTCTTGTCCTTTGAGACAGCAAAGCCTTATCCGCCACACAGGCTGCCATCTCCAGACAAGGGGCCTGTCTTGGGCAGAGTCCCAAGTAAACATGAAAAGCCAACTGGTTAATATCAGTCCTGCTCAGAGCTATTTTGTGGCAGCCTCCATCACCTGTCTCAAGAAACAAACAAACAAACAGCCCCACCTAGCAGATTAGCAGAGCAAGGAGAGCACACTCCTGGCTGGGTCTGGCTGGGTCATGGAGGCAAGCCCTTGGGTACCATAAATGATCCTTTGCCCAGTCCTCTCTGGCGCTGTTCACCTGCTCTGCTTCCTGGTTGCCATGGATGGGCAGCCGTTGTCTGCACACTCTTCGACCATGCTATTTCTGCCACAGAGCCACATGACCATGGACTGAACCCAGTGGAGCCACAAGCCAAAGAGACCCATGTTAGGTATTTTGTCTCAGCAACAGAAAAGTGACCAGCGTAAGTATTATCACTGACCCCAATTTATTCATGAGGAAATCGAGAGCAGTCACAGTCAGTCCTTGATCAAGATTCTCCAACTGGGAAGTAGCAGAGCTAAGATTCAGGTGAAGGGACCATCATGCTGGTGTCCAAAACCTTAACCACTATGTTGTACTATCTCTAAAACAATCTGATAAGAATGACCAGTAATTTTTCACTGTGCTGACACTTTGCAATGGTGCCGTCATTTAATCATCACAGAAGCTCCTTTTCACAGGAGACTCAGAAGGACTGCAAACTTGTCCAGATTTCTCCAGTTCATGAGTAGCAGCAGAGCCAGAGACTGAATGCCTATCTTTTCCCTGGCTTTTCTCTCGTTTTCACTCTTGATCTCTAGGCCTTCCTGTAGCCCCACTGTCTTCAGCACCACGGAAGTGGACAGCACCCAGAGGAGGCAAGGCTGGGAGAGGCCCTAGGATAGGCAATGGTCAGCGAGGAACTGCTTTAGAAAAGCCAGGGCCCCGTGCTTCAAAGGTACATGTGGCTATTTTGACATTTATTTAACCAAACACTGACTGAAAAACACTTAGGTCACACCCAACCTTCTCCTACCACTACAAACAACAGACAACCTTGCACATGTCTTTCTGCAACATGGGCCAGTGTATCTCTACAATAAATTCTAAAACTGTAGTTGCTGGGCTAAAAGATGGGTGTGTGTTTATGTCTACAGAGTGCCTGGTGCTGTGCAGGGGTTGTGCCACTGCTCCCTTATCCTGCAGGTGAGGGCTCTTCCTGGGATGCAGCAGCGACCTCCAGCTCTCTCCTCCTGTCTGGGCCTCCACACCAGCTGCGGGGAGGCCAGGAAGTCATGATGGTTACCGCATAATCTCAACATGGGGCAGCCGTAAGCAGAGACTTCTCGTGCACTTGCTCTGGTGCCTGCCAACCCTCACTCCCCTCGCTGCCCTGGTCTGCATCACTGTCACCTCTGAGCTACCAGTTAACCTGCCTACATGGTCTCCTGGTCCCCATAGACAGCACCATCCCTCAGCACCTGTCTTAGCCCCAAGTCCTTCCCTGTATCCCCTCCCCATCCACCCCCTTCCCTGGCTGTATTCCCTGGGTTGTTTCCTGAGCACAGCCTCTTCCTGCCTGGGGCTGTGCCCTTTGCAGACAGCTCTTCCCCTCACCCACCTGGCTCCTCTCCTCCTGATTCTGCTCACATGGCACCTTCCCTACCAGGACTGCCCTCTGCCCTCCCATCCCCCATGGCCTGCTCTATTTTTTCCCAAGCAGAACCTATGACTTTCAAATGTATTACATAATTCACCGACTTGCGACATTTATTTTGACTGTCTCTCCCTCTGTTAGCACTTAAGCACCTAGAGGGCAGCTATATTCCCCCAGAAGCTACTATAGCGCCTAGCACACAGTAGGCACTTCATAAATGCATAAATGTGCACATGACCCTCTGGGAAGAGGAAGGGGGGACATGAGTGACAGAAACTTCATCAGGGACCATCCTGGGCAGACAGGAACCAGTAGGCTGGGTGCAGGCACGCTCAGAGGCGAGCATCAGGAGGTGAAGCCCTCTCTTCTATGCCAAAATAGGCATCGCTGTCTGGCATGGAAGGATGCCCCTCACCCTTACACTGGTTTAAGACAGGGCAAGAATATGCCCCATGTGCCAGGGAGCAGGAGAAGGGGCAGCGCTGGGCCCTCCCAGATGCAGACTTGTGCCATGGCTGGCAGAGGTTCCTGCCTCTGCTGCTGGTCCCCAGGGAGCCAGCCCAGGTACTCCTCACTTCAGTTTTCCAGTCTATGAAATGGGCTAATTCAGTGGTTCTTGTCCCTTCCTGGATTACTCTGGGCTGAGGACCTTTGCCCCTGAGAAATGGCTGAGGGTGAGGATCCCTGGGAGCCCCTAGATCAGACTGCTGCTTCCTTGCAGTCCTTTTGCCACAAAGAGGGACCTCACTCAACACTGTAAAGGAGGGAAAAGAACAGAATATTCTTAGATTGCTTCCCTGTCTTCTTTTCTGGGAGCAAATCTTACATCTGTCCCTGTGTAGTGGTGTGACCTTGGGCCAGCTGTGCCACCAGCCTAACCTCAGTTTGCCCATCAGCACAGTGGAGCTACAGATGCCCAGTGCATATGGCAGACTCCAGTGGGGAGGAAATGAGCATGCCCTAAAGTGCCTGTCACAGGGTCAGGCTTGGTGAGACCTGGCCTGACAGGACTGAGGTGGTGGTACATGTTTGTCTCCCTGCACTCTAGGAGGCTGAGGCAGGAAAATGCCAAGTTCAAGCTCAATGTGGGTGATTTACCAACTCTGTGTAAACCCCAAAAATGCCTGGAGATATAGTTCGGTGCAAAGGCTGAGTTCAATCTCCAGTACTAAAAAAACAAACAAACCAAAAAACCCCACTACCAGCACCAATTGGCCAGACAGGGGATGGGGCCCTGGTTCTGTCGCTGAGTCTAGAGGGGCTTGGTTTTCTCTTCCACTCACGGAGGTCTTCTGGGTCTGTTAGTTCTCATCACCTGAAGCAGCTCAAGCTAGAAGGGACTGAGGCCATCTGACACCCCCATTTCTAAGACAAGGAAACTGAGGCAGAGCTGAGAATGGGCCAACACCAAGCCACTAAAGTGGGAAGGCATACATTCCTCACGGCTGCCTCCCCCAGCAGGGCAGCAGGCTCCCTGTGCCGCCTGTGGATGAGGCTCCATGACTGGCTCCAGCTCCAGCCTCCCCTCCTCTCCCAGCTGGCACGCAGTCTGCCCCTTCCCCGGGCACATCCTTAGCGGCTATTAATAGTTTGTGACGTTGCCTGCCTACAGCTGGTGCCCGGAGCTGAACAAGCCGCCCAGCCTCTTCTGGCCTTGGTGGGAAGTGGGAGCCCAGGCCCACTCTCCCAGGTACCCACAGGGTGCAGTGTGGTGGATGTGGCAGTCGCTCACCCCTGGCAGACTGGCCACGTGCCTTGGTTGGGTGACCACTGGTGGATATAGGGATCCCTGCAAAGACAGCCGGGGATCAGGGTTCCCAGAGGGTCACACAAGGACGTGGCCTCGCCTAGTAGCCACGGCCGAGGCTCAAGCAGGCCCTGCCACTCCCGGTCATGGAGTTTCACGCCAGCCTCCGCATTCTCATCAGTAAAAGGGGAACAGCACGGCGTAGGTATGAGCAGTAGTAATAGGATTTACGCACTACTTAAAGTGGCCCACACAGTAATGGCCCACACCTATAACCTTAGCAGTGGGGAGGCTGAGGCATGAAGATCTCAAGTGTGAGTCCCACCTGGGCAACTCAATGACTTAGTAAGACCTTGTCTTAAAATTAAAAAAAAAAAAACAAAAAACAAGCTGGGCATGGTAGCACGTGCCTGTAATGCCAACACTCAGGAGGCTGAGGCAGGAAAATTGTTCTGAGTTTGAGGCCACCCTGATCTACAAAGTGAGTTCAACTCAGCATGAGGGCCTTCTGTTTGTTCCCCAGTAATGCAAAAACACAAAGCAAAACAAAAAAAAAAAAAAAAACAAAAACAACAAAACACGGAAAAGTATGTGTATATACTGAAGCATTTAAGCTTCCCAACAATCTTAGGAGAAGCTCTTTATTATTTCTGTTATATCTCTCACAGCTAAGAAAAGATGGAGGGAAGGAATGATTAATGCTATGACTAGGGCCCACAGCTAAGAAGGGGCCTGGGAGCATGTCTGATCCCAGAACACTCCATACCTACTCTTGAGCACCCACTATGTGCTTGGCCCTATTCTCGGATCTAAAGCACCTCTACCGGTCACACACCCTGCCTCGTTGTTCAGGAGCTTGTGTTCTGTTCAGCAGCAGATGATGACAAAGGTGAGAGAGGTGTGTCAGGCAGGGAGCAGGTCCTGGAGGGAAACAGGAAGCTGGGCAGGGGAAGGGAACGGCAGACGGCCCCTACTGTCCAGCACAGGCCTCAGGGGGCGGCTGTAGGACATAGTTCGAGGGCATGAGGCAGGAGTTGAGGGCAAAGGAAGGAAGGGGCAGCCATCCTCATTGAGGAACTTGGGGGCCGCAACAGGGACCCGGCTTCCACTGCTGGTGAGAAGCACACTGGTTCTAGGGCCTGAAGCAGCCCTTCCGGCAGCTGAGCCATGTGCTGGGCCTGAGACACAGGCACACAGCCTTGCGCTCAGACTGGATCTGGCCCCAGTGGTGCCGTCCCACTGCGCCTGGAGCTGGCTGGGGCTGCAGACTTCTGCTGTGGCTCTGGCCTGGGGTACCCCCATGGGAACAGAGACTTAGGGCAGAGAAGCTGCGCCAACAACGTTCCCAAAAGGTGGGCGCCCACGGCCAGTTCTGCTGGCTCCTTCTGACCCACCATGCCTGTGGGGTAATGGTCGGAGGGTTGCCCAAACTGCCCTGGAGTCCCAGATGAGTAAAGCCCTTCACCCTGTGCTCTCAACTTTCATCCTTTTCTGTTCAGGGCTTTGAGGAACCAAAAGTAACAAGAGGGCAGGACTCACGCACTTTACAAATATTCAGTCACTTAATCTGACCCTACTGGTTGGGCACTGCTGTTGTGCCCCCTTTCCTGTAGATAGGGTCTGGTGCCCAGAGAGGCTGGGCCCCCATCCAAGCCACACAATTGGGTCAAGTGCTTGTAACCCAAGCTATGTCAACTGCTGGCCTTCTGGAGACCACCAGTTCCCTGGGAGTGAGGGTCCTCTCCTTACCAGGTCTGGAGCCCTGGCTTGGAGTTGCAAATCCTTGGCTCAAGAGCAAGTGAGGCCCTTCCTGCTAAGGGCGGTGGGGAAGACCTGGCTGTCCTGCCCACCCCAGCTCTGCACTGTGTCCTCATCCCTCAGGGTCACCCCAATGCCCAGCAACTGTTCAAACCTTCTCTCTCCCTCCCCAGAGTACCGAAGCCCCTGGGAAGGAGTGCTGGCACAGCGGGCAGTCATAGCGGGCTCTAGGCCCTGGGGCAGCTCATTTGCCTACCCCAGCAGGGCGTAAAAGAAATCATGAGATCAAACATTAAGCAGCAGGCACAGTCACAGTGATTTGCCTGCAGTAGCCTCATTCCATTCTCAAAAGCCCTCAGGAAGCAGGAGCTGTCAGGGCCTCATCCCACAGTGAAGGAATCTGAGACCCAGAACACCACGACTTGCCCAAGGTCACCCAGCTCATGCATGGCGGAGGGCCCAGGCCCCAGCTCTGGATTTCATGGCATGCTCCTCAAAATGAAAACATGCTGGTGCCTGGTGTGGTGTCCTGGACATTAAGAATCATTCTGCTGCCAGGCATGGTGGCGCATGCCTGTAATCCCAGCACTTGGGAGGCTGAGGCAGGAGGATTGTTGTGAGTTCGAGACCAGCCTGAGCTACAAAGTGAGCTTAAGGCCAGCCTGAACTGCATAGCGAGACCCTGTCTCAAAAAAAAAAAAAAAAAAAAAAAAAAAAAACGACAAAAAAAAAAAAAGAATCATTCTGCTGCTTCCTTCAACTCAGGCATTACTGGCTTCTCCCAGGGGCTGAGCTGGACTAGAGACCCCTCTGCTGTCTGGGTGTGGCCAAGTAAGAGGGTACCGGCCCAAAAGGGTACTTTGGCCCTTCTAAGCCCCGTGCTGCTGCTGCTTCTGGGACTCAGGAAGCAGGCATGGGCAAGAGAAGTCCCTGGGCCTGGTGGAAAAGCCACCAATGGCTATCACTCCACTGAAGGGGTCACAGGGGTCTTACTTGGAGAGAAAAGGCTGACAACACAGAGGGCCTTCCCTAGGGACCCGGCCAGGCCACATAGACCCTGCCTCTCAGGCAGAGCTTCACAACAGGCACCAGAAGGACCCTCCCAGACCTGCAGCCTTGAACCCACAGCCCCGCCTCCCACTAGGGCCCTCTTCACCCTCCTAAGGTGAGTGAACGGTTGGCCCCCTCTCCAGGGCTCCTTCCCTTTGCTGGTGATAGCACCCAAAGCCTTCAACCTCCCTAGCCAGCTCCCAGGGAAGCCAGAGGTAGTCACCCTCCTGCTCCTGCCTCTTTCTTTAAAAACCAGTGACTTCCAAACACCTTATGTGGCAGATCCGTCCCAGACCCTCTTTAAGCTTCAGGGCACTTCTCCAGATGACCACATGAAGGTAGTATTAGCCTTGTTTTATACAGAAGTAAACTGAGTCCCGGGGGGGGGGGGCAAGAGACTCGCCAAGGATCACACAGCAGCTCAGTAGGGTGCTGCCACTCTCCTCCAGGTTGCTAAGCCGTCTCTTGTCCAAGAAGCTGGCTCCTTTCCGCCCACGGCCATGGCCCTGGGCTCTAGCCCAACTGCTTGACAATACCCATCAACCTCACTAGTGCTGATAGACTGCTGCATCTAGGGCCTACCCCGTTGCTGGACCTGAACTTAGAACTCAGGACAAGGATGAAGTCCACAGCCAAGAGAAACTTTAGGTCACTGCTTCTTGGGACAGACAGGTCAGCAGAGGCCCAGGGTGACCCTCCTCCAGGGGTCCTCAGCAAAACCCTGAACCTCTGCTCTACATAGCAGAATGCAGCCAGGTTTTCAGTGGCAGAACGCTCCACGTTGGCAGGGTGAGGGAAAAGATGGGGCTTGGAATATGAGGTCAGGCCAGACCCAGAAATCCAGGCTTGCTGCAACACTGTGCCATCAAGACCCAGCTGGACACTGCCCTGTACAGGTTCTGATCTGCCCCAGGGGAGAAGGGGACAGACATACACACAGGTCGCGTGGGCGATGGTCACCGGCCGGGCAAACATCTTTCTAGCCTCCTCCCTGGGCCTGCAAATCCAGATGCCAGTGGCGGGGGTCAGCAGGTCATGTCCGCAGGCCAGGGGCTGGGGCGAGCTGGGGAGAATGTGCCTCGCCTATATGGCAGCCATTCTTTGGCTCTGGACTACAAGTGCCGTACTACCCCATTGTTTCTAAAGGTCTCTCAAATCTTTTTCTCTTGGGGGAGCACAGCAATAGAATTGACACCTTTGTAATGAACTACACCCTTAACCCCTTTCTTCAATTTTTTGTTTAGAGACAGGGTCTTGTTAAGTTGCCCAGGCTGGGCCTGAACTTGCAATCCTCCTGCCTCAGCCTCCCAAAGTACTGGGATTACAGGTATGTACCACCATGTCTGGCTCTCAAGTCACTTTTGAATGTGAAATCACACACCACACATGCAAACACACACACACACACACACACACACACACACACACACACACACACGGCCCTCATTTTTTGGCATTGGCAACAAATGCAAATGTGAAATACCCTGGATCAGCAACATGCATCTGCAAGCTGTATTTTACAGCACTCTCAAAGTCAGCCGTGGTGGTGCATGCCTATAATCCCAGCACTTGAGAGGCTGAGACAGGAAGATCACTGCAAATTAGAGCACCCTAGATGGGTTACAAAGTGAGCTCAAGGCCAGCCTGAACTGCAGAGCAAGACCTTGTCTCAAAAGGACAAAACATCAGGGAGATAGCTCAGAGGCATAAAGATCTGCCTGGCAAGTGCAAGGTCCTGAGTTTGATCCCAGGTACCAATAAAAAAAAAAAAAAAAAAAAAAAAAACAGAACTCTGAGTTTGACAATTTCAGTGTAACACAGGGACACATAGCCAAAGTCTAGCTATACGGACACTGACAGCACAATAAGACATATGCTGGGTCTCCATGTCACCAATCCTCCAGTGCAAGTCAGCTCCCCTCTCTGGGCCAGCTGAGGTCAGATCAAAAGAGGAGGTGAGTGGGCTCTTGGTCAGAACACTGCATGATGGGGGATGAGGATGAAGAGATGAAGGGGGCAGGGGGCAGGAGGAAGCTGGGGAGCGGAGCCTGTTCAAGGGGTGGATCAGGGCCCAACCACAGAGGGCTGGGCTGTTCAGCTACTTTACTCTGCACTCAATGGAGAGCCACTGTGGGTTATAGAGGGGAAGTCCTCCTCTAACGGTTTTCCCTAGTGGCAGGCAGTGACTCAATCCCTGCTCTTCAGCCTTTGGTTCTGCACTCTTGCCTGAGGTGTATGGCAAGGACCTAGGCTCTGAGCCCCATGAGGGGAGTGAGGCCTCTGAGATAATGGGGACACACTGGGTGCTTCCCACGGTCCAGCGTGCATCCACACCTGCCGGCTGTGGAGTGAGTGGCACTCTGCCATTCTCTCTGGGAAATGCCACATGTTTGCCCAAGGTCACCCAGTGATCAGGACAGCTGGCTTCCCCACAGCCTCTGCTGAGGATGGGTGCCTCAACTGTCCTTGAATTTACAGGGGAGACTGCAAAAGATTTGAAGATCTACCTAAGGGTCATTATAGAGAAAGGGCAGAAGAGGCACCTCCTGTCCAGGCTCAGGGACCCCAGGTCTGCAGCATCAGGGACATCAGGCACCTCTGGGGTGGGGTCAAAGACCTGGTCAGTTGGACCTGCCCAGGTCATCCCAACTGGCCTAACCAAGCCAGCCTAGGCAACTGAGACCAGCCAAGGGTCTGCTAAGGGGGCGCCCTGACCCAGGACCTGGCACAACACAGACACTAACGCAAGATTTGAATGCTTAAGTGAACAAAGGAACTGCTGTGGATTACCTGTAGTACCTGGGGTGCTGCCAGCTGAGCCTCACTTTCCTCACCACCAACTGGGGCTGGCACCAATGCCTATTTTCAGGGGGGTCAAAGGGAAGAGGGGTGTGGGGGGATTGACCCAGCAGCTTGGAGTGTTCTCTTAGTACAGACCAGCCTCTTTTCAATATTGCAGGGTGCAGCATCTCCTGGGTATCTACTAGCTTCAGAACCTCACTGAGGGATGGGATGAGGGTGCTTTGTAGACTCCCCAAAAAACTAACGCAAGAACCTGCAACTGCCCCTTGCTTGTCTAGCACATGCTGAACCAACCTCAGTCTACCCCTGGCAGTTTTGAAGGTGAGAAGGGAGGACTTTGGGTCTGCGGTCCCTAGGCCATATGGGGACAGGAAGGCGCTCTGACCCGAAATAGCTTCTTCATTAAGGTGACCTCTCTGCCCAAGAAAACCCCTCTTACTTTACGGCTTGCCTCCTCCCTGTCCTGCAGGAAACACGGAGTATGGTCCAGGTGAAGACCTGCGCTGTGGCCTGGGAGGGAACGTGCAGGCACCAGGGCTAAGGGATTCCTACTCTTTGAAACACACCCCTTCCCTGCTCTCTCAGACAAAGACACCCAAAGCTCCTGTGGTTACCTAGAGCCACACACAGTAGCCACCCTCACCTATGGGCGTTTCCAGATTGGGGGGGGTGATTCTTGAGAACTCAGCCCGACCTTGGGGGGGGGCAGTACACATATTCCAAGGACCTACGATCCAACAGTACAGGCTCAGGTTTTTGGGGGGACACTTTCCACCTTCTTCCCCTTCTTCCTCCACGAAATAAGGGGTTCCATAACCACTCTCCTAGGGTCCGGAGCTCAGGGACAGGGTGTAAGGTGGGGGAAGGGAGAGGAGGAGGGGGCGGCTCCTCCAAGCGAGACACAAAGAGACGTCTTTCAGCCTCGGCTCCATGGCGACGCTGGGGAGGGGGAGCGCTCGCCCAATACTTCTTTCCCCACCTGCAGGGTGCTAGGGACCTCTGGCTGCTCACCTGCCGCCCCTCACCTGCACCGGGCTTACCTGGGCTGGGGCCACGGGGAAGCCGCGGCAGGGGGCCTGGGCGCCGTCTCGGTCTTCGTCTGCCCCGCCCGGGGGTGCTCAGGGCGCTACAATCACGGGCTGAGATGCTAGTGGCTCCGTGGCTCGGGTCTTTAAAGGGGTCGCCAAGGCTTCTTGCTGGTGAGAAAGAACTATCTCTTGCTGTCCTCGGGTCCTGGATTTGGGGTTTCTGTGTACCAGAGTTGGGGGGGATCCCCTGATTTAGGGGCGTTTGGAACTGGGTCTTCGTGTCTTGAGGTGTGGAGCAGTAATGACCAGGGTCTTGGGAGGTGGTTCCTGCGAGCCTGGTCGGGGGCCCAGAGTTCGGGGTGTCGGGGGACAGGCAGAAGAGGGCGTCTTCGCGGTGCCGTGCGGAAGGTCTCTGTCCTCAGAACACGAGGAAGTATCCGCGAATCCCCGCGGGAAGATGCTCAGTGTTGGATCCGCGCCCCCCTCCCCGCTTTCCCGGGGCTTGCAAAATCCTGGGTGTGGAGGTGGGATCCCCGCGGTCTCCGGCTGCGAGGCTTGCTGGGTCCCAGCCACCCGCGGGAGCCGGGGGGAAGCCCGTCAGCCACTGGGGGGCTCTGTCGCCGCCGCTACGAGCAGCCCGGCCCTGCGGTCCCGGACCCCGGCCTGGCCCGGGTTCCGGCTGCGGACCCGGCTAGCGCTCCGCCTGGCGCTCGGGCCCCAGCACCGGCGCCCGCGCGGGCTGCGCTCCATCGCGGCCCCGCGGCCCCGCCTCCCGCCGGCGCGCACCTGCCCGCCCGGCTCGCGGCTCCGCCCCCGGCCCGCGCGCCACCGCCCGCCCCTTTGTCCGCTCGGCGCGGCGCACGCGCACTCCCGTCGCCCCGCCCCCTTCGCGCCCGCGGGCCGCGAATCTCCCCGAGCCCCCAGCCAGCCTTCCGGCCCTTCTGGGTCCTAGAGCCCGTGAATTCCCGCTCCGTCCTTCCACCCCCGCCTTTTCTAGGTCAGGGCCCGAGGGGGCGAGAACGAGGTTAGCGAGGACTCGGGGGAGCCTCAGGGTCACCTGCTCCAGCTGCCGGGCCCGCGAGGGACAAGACTGCCCCAGACTGTCCCAGTCAGCACTTGGTGGGGGACGGGGGTGGGGGCGACCTGAGTGTGTTTCACGAAAGGAAAACAAATCCGAGCTCTCCAGTTCGCTGTGCATTCTCAACAGCGGCCACCTGTGCGCCAGACCATCCGCACGTCCGTCCGTCTTCCACGCACCCAATTTCAACCGAGCTCTCAGGAGTGCGCGGGGTGCTCAGGGAAGATCTAGGGTCTTGGGGGCCGCGTACAGCTCGGGCGGCGTTTGCGACCTTAGCTGCAAGGGGGGTGGGGTATTATTAGTCAAGCAATGAAGCTGGTAGGAGCTGCGACAGAAAGGAAGAAAGGATTCCTGACGGAGGGAGCGGTGTGTGTAAACCACCCGGGCGTGAAGGAGCTTTGTCTGTTTGATAACCGGAAATTGGTGCCCTGGATGGAAGTGGGGCAGAGACGAGAACAGAGATGAGCCAGGGCCAGCGCAGCCTTCCAGGCCGCCTAGCCTCACTCCCGGGTTCATCTCCGCAGCACTTGCTTTCCTTAATGAGAAAGCTGCACAAACACACACACAACCCCACCAACACACACACACACACACACACACACACGCACGCACGCAACTCCCCTATGGCTCCTTAAGTCTTCAGTTAAGCTGTTTTCTCAACTTGGCCTCCTCTCCCAAGCCCTTTCTAGTTTCCAAGGATTGCAAACTCCAGTAGCTGTACCTAAATTGGTCACATAAAATGCCAATCTGGTATTGGAGTGGGGACGCTGTGGTTCAGTGGCAGAGACCCTGAGTCGTCCCAGACTCTGGGTCTGAGCCACAGCACGTCAGAAAAAGTGAGGTCAGGTGTAGAGCTGAAGGCAGGGTGAGACCCCCGAGGGGGCATGCCAGCTGATACTTCAAAGGACCATTGGAAATCTGCATTCTATTGTAAAATCTTACAACTTAAAGATAGTTGAAATCAACTCCCAATATTTAAAATACTGAATAGGCACAAAGAAATATGTCCTGAGACAAATCCGGTTGGCATCTTCCACTATTGAGAACATCGTCTTCATCCTGTCTCTGTAGAGACTCATTTTTCTAAAACAGAAGTCTCTTGTGGCCATCAGCTTGTAAAGAATGAATCTGGTTGCGCCCCTGTATGAAACTGCGAAGGACTCCTCATTCCCTCCAGGGCAAGGTCTGCCTTCCTTGTCTTGGCATTCAAAGCCCTAACTTTTGGAGCCCACTGCCCATGCCTGTGCTGAAAACTTCTCTTCTCCATTCAACCCTGATCTTGGCCACGTGGTTTGGGAGCATGTGCTGTCTATGGCTCTATGCTTGGGACAAACTCTGTCTGAAATATCTGTCCCCTTTTCTTCGTTTTCCCGAACAAGTTATTCTGCAAAGTAAGTCCTCAATGGCTGCTCTTCCTCTCCTGTCCTCCTTCTCCTGCTAATGTCAGGAGTTTCAAATTCTTCAAATTCAGCCTTGGGCAGACTCCCCACCCCATCCCTACCCCTGAAGATGGAGGGGTTTGAGTACAGGAGAAGAAGACCGGAGAGGGAGGAAGCAAAGGTGCTTTCACGCATTGAACTGCTGAGTCTCAGAACTTTAAAGCTTAGAGAAGCTTTTCCTACAGATGAGAAAACTGAGGGTGAGAGAGAGGCTGAGAGAGTCAGGCCTTGATGTGCTCCTGGCCATGGTTATTGTTAGTTTGGATATGAAATGTCCCTCGGGCCGCTGGATGTGGTAGCGCATGCCTGTAATCCCAGTACCTTGGAAGTTGAGATAGGAAGAGCCACCTAAAGTTCAAGGCAAACCTCACTCCATAGCAATGAGACCCTGCCCCCCCCCATGGCAAAAAAAAAAAAAAAAGAAGAAAGTAAAAGAAATGTCCATCAGTTAAGGGCTTTGTCCTAAGCTTGACCCAGTGGAAGGTGATGGTGACCTGTAGGAGACAGAGCCTAACAGGAGGTTTTAGGTCCCCAAGGTGTGTGCTTGGAGAAGACTTTGGGATCCCAGAGCCTTCCCCTCTCCTTTTCCTTCCTGTCCATGTGGGTCACATGCTTCTGCCACAGAGCACTGCCTCAGTGCAGGCAAAAATGTAGGAAGACCAACCCAATCATGGCCTGAGATTTCTAAACTCCTGAGCCAAAAATAAACACTTGGATCCAATTTGATTACCTCGGATATTTTACAATAGCAAAAAGCTAAAATATCAGTGACAGTCTTTTTTTCTTTGTTCTGGTACTGGGGATCAAACTTGGGACCTTGCACTTGCTGGGCATGAACTTACGCTGCTGAGCTATATTCCTGGCCACTCAGTGACTCAATTTTAAGTGGACAGTGATGCGCTTATCAGGGCTACCCAGCCCAAGGTCACTGTCTGCAGAAATGTTCCCGATTACTCAGCTGAGACTTTGATTACCCATAATGCAGTTAGCCAAGGTCTTTGTCAATGCAGTGTGAGGAATCAAATCCTACCCTTCCTCTCAGCTCTGCAAACTGGGGAGTCCTGGTCCCCCAAAAGAGAGTTCTCTTAAGGTACAGCAAGGGTCTCAGTAGAGTTAAGCTATGGCTATTGCTAGAAAACTCTGGACTATATGTGTTCTGGGACCAGAATAGAAGAACAGAAGTCACCATCCTGACAGAAGGCAGAATGGCCATTCTGAGGGGGAAAAGGAGGAATAGATGCAGATCCAGTGATCAGACCTGTTGGTTATGACCAATAACTCTTTGCCGTTAGTGCTGAAGGCTTGGGCTATACCATCAGGTACCTCATGGAGCCCACCATGGTGAGCGGCTAGTAATATACAGCTCGGTGGTAGGGTGTTTGCCTGGCATGTGTGCAGCCTTGCCCCATACTGCAGAAAAACAAAACCCTGACAAAGTGAGGGTGGGGGATGGATAGTATTAGATGGACATGGAAGGGGAAGGAAAGAACTGGCCACCTCCCCAGATGACCAGGCAAGGAGGGACAGAGGAGTGATAGTTTGTTTTTCCAACCTCCCTTCTCAGAGTTTCCCCCTTGGAGCAAGAGAGATGCTTATAGCATCCACGGAACTGCTGTGCAGGTCAAGGGGTGGAATGTGGCAGCCATGAACTCAAGCTGCTCAGAGCAGTTCAGGGAGAGCAGCCTACTGAGGTGGCCAGGGAAACCCGACCATGCTCACTGAGGAGACACCCATTTGCCTGACACAAACTGACTCCACCCAAATGCACCTTGGCCTTTGGAAGACACAGGGTTCTCCTGGTGGGTTTTGACCCAGGACTCTCTGTGGCGTGGGTGGAACGTTCTTAGCGCTGCGCTGCAGCCTGAGGCTCTTCCTGTCCACCTTCCTTCCTTTGCTCTGCCTCCCCAAGAGCAGGTCTGTTGCAGATCCAGTCCTTTATCCGTGATGCCTAGGGATGAACTACCCGTGCCAGCTCAAAGCTGTTTCTACAGCATTACCGCCTTTCCAGAGAGCCTTGATGGGCGCAATCTGGAAATCAGAACACAAAGATAAAACTTGGTGATTTCCACAGCTACGAAGAAGAATCGTGGCAAAACACGTCATCTCCATTTAGATTTCTTCTGCCTGGCATATGCAGCCTTTGATGATGGCGCAACTTCACGCACGTAAGCAACTGGTGACTGTTTCCCTGCACCAGATAACACTGAGGCCAGGAAGTTCCAATCATAGTGTATCTTCCCTGTGGCTGCATTTTGTATTCACTGATGGGTCAGGTGTCTCTGGTCCTGCTGGGGTAGGATGAAGAAGGGTCACGAGAGCTTGTCTGTCTCCTTCAGGGTCTTTACATCAAGACATTTTAAACTGCTGAGTTTGAGTAGCTGAGCCAGATGTACTGAAAGTAATCCTCAAGGCTGTATCATTAGCAGTCTCCACACTAGGAGAAGTTAAGGCATCTGGAGACTTTCCAGAGTGTTCTGTGCTTACGTTCCCAAACAGGGGAGATACGTATTCTTTGATTGCTGCTCTTTGTGATGACAGTCTCAGTACGCAGGAAGAACCACTTCCCCTGGTGGCCTCCATCACCCTCGGGACACCAGCACTGGTGACCAGCTCACACAGCTTGATGGATCTGAGAGGGACCTCAGCGGCATCAGCAACTGGATAGCTCAGGGAGCTGGTCAGGTTTGAGATGACAAATGTGACGATACTTTGGCAAATGTACAAAGGCCACTCACAGCTTGGAGCAGGAGCACCCAGACCTTCTGGATGACAGAGATCAAGTGACTGCTGACAAAGAAAGACAGGTGGCCTGGCAAAACCCAGGACGGATCAGAGAGAGACCGGGCAGCAGCCAGGGTGTACAGCAGCTGGAGGTGGTGGATTTTTGATTTTCTTTTTGAAGCCTGTATTCCAGAGCGAGAAGCACAATGTTCCAGCAGGGATGCTAATGAGTGCCTCCCCGTCCCCACGTGGAAATACAACTCTGTGGCCGTGGGTGGCCGGCAGGATGCTGTTGCCACTGTGTGGTAGCAGCAGAGCAAAAGCCGACCCGTCTCTCTGTGGCCCCGCAGGCCTGCTGGGCTGTGCTTGCTGCCACTTTGAGCTGAGAACTCTGCTTCTCGCCGCTGAAAGTGTGCCAAGCCACATGAGAAGCTGAACTCTACCAGCAGGAAAGCAGCTATGCTCGGGGATAGAATCCAGGAAATGGGACTGGGAGGAGGAGTGACGGGAATTCATCTTCCTTCCTCTGTCATGTTTTGTCTTTTTTAGTAAAAATATCTGTTGCAAATATGGTAAAATGTTAACATTGTTTCCCATGGTGGATATGCACAAGTTAACACTTTCTGCAATTTCCTTCACTTTTTTTTTTTTTCAAAACAAATAATAATTATTCAGTGGAAGTGTTTTAAAATGGGGGTCTTCTTTCCATCTTCCATTCCTTCCTTCCCTCCTATTTTTCTTTCTTTTTTGTACTAGTGGGGATCAATCCCGGGCTTTTTTTTCTTTTTTTTTTTTTTTTAAAGAAAGAGGGTTT
>PVKA01022758.1:8675-36732 GCA_004027165.1 Ctenomys sociabilis | reverse complement strand
CATCCCTGGGATGAATCTACCTCTAATGGTGTATGATCTTCTTGTTGATTTGCTGTATTCTATTTGCTAGGATTTTACTGAGTATTTTTGCATCAATGTTCATGAGGGAGATTGGCCTGTTCTCCTCCTTTTTGGTTGTACCTTTCCCTGGTTTTGGAATCAGTATAATACTTGTCTCCAGAAATGATTTTGGGAGGATTGCTTCCTTTTCAATTTCAATGAAAAGTTTGTGGAGTGTAGGGATTATATCTTCTGTAAATTCCTTGTAGAATTCATCTGTGAATCCATAAGGATCTGGACTTTTCTTTGTCGGTAGGCTTTTATTACGGTTTGTATTCCATTGGCTGTTATTAGCTTATTGAGAGTTGTTATATCTTCTTGGTTCACGCTTGGTGAACCAATTTGTTCCTTTCAAGGAATCTGTCCATTTCTTCTGTGTCTTCTATTCTGTGACCGTAAAGATTCTCAAAGTAACTATTGCTAATCTTCTGAATTTCCGCTTGGTCTGTTGTGATTTCCCCGTTTTCATTCCTTATTGCATGTACTTGAATTTACTCTTGCCTCTTTTGATGAGGTTGGCTAGAGGCTTATCAACTTTATTTAGTCTTTCAAACAACCAACTTTCTGATTTGTGGATTCTTTGAACCATTTTCTTTATCTCAGCTGAATTAATTTCTGCTCTAATCTTTATGATTTCTTCCTGTCTTTGCGCTCTGGATTTGGTTTGCTCTTCCTTTTCTAGATGTTGGAGGTGCAACATTAGAGTGCTTATTTGCTTCTTTCTGTTTTCCTAATGTGTGAGTTCATAGCTGTGATTTTCCCTCTAAGAACTGCTTTCATCACATCCCATAAATTCCGGTAAATTGTGCTTGAATTTTCATTTAATTGTAGATATTGTTGAATTTCTTGTTTAATTTCTTCTGTGACCCATTCATTGCGGAGTAGGGTGTTGTTTTGTTTCTTTGACTTTAGTGAGTTTTTCTGGTTTCTTTTGTCATTTAGTTCCAGTTTAATTGCACTGTGGTCAGATAATATGCATGGGATAATTTCTGTTTTCTTGCATATATTTAACGCATAAAACATATGGAATGCTTCACG
Source organism: Ctenomys sociabilis (assembly GCA_004027165.1). Taxonomy (NCBI): domain Eukaryota; kingdom Metazoa; phylum Chordata; class Mammalia; order Rodentia; family Ctenomyidae; genus Ctenomys; species Ctenomys sociabilis. Next base: position 35,634 of record PVKA01022758.1, on the reverse strand, counting down.
AGTTTATGTCTCATCCTTGCGCAGGGGCCATGCTAATCTCCTCTGTATCATTCCAATTTTAGTATATGTGCTGCTAAAGCAAGCATGCAGCTGTGAGATTTCAGGACACACTCTCCTTCCCTTCCCTGAGAGCCACTTTCACTTGAGATTCACCCTCAAATGTACCTCATCTGTTTCCTTTTGCTCTAAGTAGAAGTTCTTCAAATCAAATTTTGGCTTTTTACTACAGTTTTGAGGTTTAAACAAATGTACTGTGTCTCCTTGATTTCTGTTCATTTTATTCAGTTTGTCAAAGTGTTAAATGTTTGTTTTTAGTTTTTAATCATGCTGTAACAGAATCTTTACAACGTTATGATAATTACAAATAAAATACGATTTTGGCAAATATACTATGCAAGCATTCAGTAAGCTTTTATTGTTTTTTTAATTTAAAAATATTTATTTATTTAATTGGTAGAGGATCTTGCTATACACTTGCACTTACAGTAATTCTCCTGTCTCTGCCTCCCCAGTGCTGGAATTGCAGGCTTGTACCACCATGCCCAGTTTCAGGACTGCCACCATATATGTCACCAGGGACCAAACTCAGGTCCTTTTACTTGCTGGGCAGGTGATTATGCTGCTAAGCTATCTTCTTAGTTGAAGCACTCAATACCTTATAAGCAGTAAAATTCATAACTTAAAGTAGCTAATTCTTTTACCCTTTCTCATGCTTTGTATAGTTTTTTTTTACCTAAATATAAATATTTTCTTAATATTAGGCAATAACAATAAAATAAAAATATGTACAAATTATACGTTAAAATTACATATGTTAAAATATGAAATTGAGAATTGACTGTTCAGTACACTAGGTGCATTTTAATAAATTATAAATATCTAATACAAGATTTCACAGAGCTTGATTATTTTTTTCTAGGTGCTATTTTTTGAAGAAAAGGTACTTTTAGTTCATTTCAAATTCCATTTCCACTCTTCTAGTGTTCCACATGCAATTATTTATCATTTAAGGCATTACTTGCATTCATTACTATTGGCAGAAAACAGCTATCCTGTGTTCTTACTCTACTACATAATTACTATTTAACATTGACCTATCTTCTTTTCATTAAACATCTACTCATTTTCTTAATGTAAATAGCACCAAGGAATTAAAGTTGCATGTTTCTTAAGGAATGGCTTATTAGTGTATCATAATGAACTGTGATGAAACATAGCAACACTGATGAATGTCTCATTGAACTTTTTCAAATATTTTTAACTTATACTTCATAGGATATGATATTTAACTTTTGAAATAGCTTCTTCCTGTTAATTAAGATATTAGTTCTTTTTGAGTACATAAGTAATAGTTCAAGTCAAATTTGGTAAGTAGTGCATTTATACATTATATATATGAAATTTCTAATTTTTCATGAGTGAGCATTTCCTATGTGGTAAGAAATTAGTTTTGTAGATATTCCTTAATATTTAGTCTGAAAAGTTGTAATGCATTAAGCTATCTATGAATGTTGCACTTTCATACCAAATACTTTAGACAAGATAGTTCCTCCTGTTTCTTGTTGAGTTCATATTTGAGTGCATTTTGATTGAAGAGAAAGACTTTAATAGTAATAGTATAAGCTGTTTTAACTTATGGATCTATTCTAAAAGACTTTTATATGATACATGGCTAATTTATAATATTTATTCTAGACATAGTGGAAGATGTTTGCTAACTGAAAATTAATGTTTAGTTTTCAATTTAGCATTTCATTTTCTTAATACTTCATTTTGAGTTTCCCATATTAATGTGTGCATTTTATATAAGCATATTATAAATACATAAATAAATATGCACACAAACCTATGCAGAAATCATGCATATGTAATACATACAGAAAGCTTTATTTTTCTTTTCCAAATCATTGTGACCACTAATAAGCTACCAGTGTATTTCTATACTGCATAGTCTATGACCCAGTAGTTATTTAAAATCAACTTTTGTATTTGGTATTGTATCTTGGTGACAAGAAAAAAGTGAGTAATAGTGGATTGGACTGTTCATGGCGGAGTCCACACATGAGGGAATATACCCTGCCTAGAAAATAAAGTCCACCTGCGACCAACAGCTAGCAGCAGAGGTGAGAGTTTTCGACAAAATCAGTGTTTCAATGTCAGTTTTTCTGCTGCTGGACATACAGGTAAGAATGCACTCAACCTAACAATTTGACATAATCTTGAAGAAAAAAATTCTAAGTCATACATGACTCTTGACCCAAGAAAATTGGGAGCTAATAAATGCCATTTTAAGTCACTAAGTGTATCCAAGGGGAGGGATAGGTACTTTGAGACATTTAGTGTCAATGTGTCATTATTAAGTTCCTACAGCTTAGAAATAGAGATACTTTGGCTGGAGAGATAGCTTGGCACCTGCCTGGTAGGTGCAAGGACTTGGGTTCAAACGCCTGATGCCGTCAAAGCTGGGTGTGGTGGTGCACACCTGTAATACCAGCACTGGAGAAGCTGAGACAGGAGATTTACTATAAGTCTGAGCTATGTAGTGAGACCCTGTACCAAATAGATGATAGATGATAGATGATAGATAGATAGATAGATAGATAGATAGATAGATAGATAGATAGATAGACTTAATTTTTTGATTGTTGGCTATCAAAGGGAAATTAACATAGTTCCCTATATTCCTCACTGATTTTAGGCTTTATCCTTACATCAGTTTTTGAGTCTGCTAATATTCAGTATTTATGGATGTCTTGTTTTTTTTTTTTTTTTCTTTTGTGTTTCTTCTCTGGTGAGTGATAGTCTACTCCAACATAATTCTTTGATTAAGATGCCTGTGTCCTTTACTTTCCTTTCTTATTCCAACAGAACATAAGGACACAACCTCTTTCATTTTAAAGCAACTAAATTCTAGATGAATCAGCCAATATTATCAGATGGAATTCAAAATAGTTATCTTCAGTAGTGAAGTTTGCTGTTTATCTTAATCTTATAGTGAAAATTTATATAAAGACATTTCATTTAATATTGCTTCAGTGTTTACAGAAAATGTATATAGTTTTGCATAACTTTTTCGGACATCAGCAAGATGATTATAGAGTACTTTTTAAATAAACAAAATATGAGATGTATATGACATAATAAAAATACTTAATTGAATTCTTGAATTCTCTAATCCAAACCTATAAATGGTTATGTATACTCCCTCTTTACATAGGTATTATTCATTTTAATTTTCTCCATATAAATAATCTAAATGTTAACCTTGTGATTTCCCTTATTCATAGTACCATGAGCAATCTCAAATCTTCAATTAATTTTTCTTTTATGAGATTTCTTATTTTGATATAAAAATACATATTAAGAACTCATATGCTAAACACTTTAACATTTTTGCTTAATTATGTTGAAGTTTCAGTTTGATGTCCTAAAAGTATAACTCATTTTTGATATCATAATCATAATTGTTAGGGGCCAGTACTAGAGAGGAATTTTAAAAAAGAAAAGAAATGAAGACATCTTTGAACACACTTCATTTCTTTGCCCAACTGTGGAATGAGTGTGTAATTCCTTGATTTTCAGTCTGTGAGGCCTTAAATCTCCCTACAAGAATGCAGCTATTCTACAAAATGCTAGCTTTACCCATGAATGTAAGTATTAACTAATCTAATATTCTTGTCTCAATACGAAGAAAGTCAAGTCCAGAGAAGAGAGTATAATTTTAGTAATATATAATTGAAAATATTGGGACAAAGAGAGTATTCTGATTTCTTTATTGCAATGATTTCTTACATATTCACATTTTCTCATGCAAGACTACTCTAAATCTCTTGTTCAATGTGGATCAATTGATTCAAGTACTATGATATGATTCTTTAAAAAAAGTGGAAATTAACTTTGGTTTAAACAATTTTATTAAACAATCATTCAGATTGTCATTGTTTTTTTCAATTCAATCATCAGGAAGCTGTATCTCAGGTTTAAATGAAGAATTCAAGTTGTATTTAATGTTCTCAGTAAGCCACACAGTAAATTAAGCAGAAATCAGTGTGTTAAGTAGAAAATTGGTTCATACTGATCATAAGGGCTCTAAAACTTCATTTGTAAGTAGGAGTGGGTACTATCAATGCATGCGTGACGAATGACTTCAATATAAGTCTCCTGTGTGTGAAGTGCCTGTGATTATGCTCACCAGCATTTGTCTCATCACAGGTAGCCAAGAGCCATATCTTGAGTTCAGGCCTAGGAATGTGGGCAGAAACTCAGACTAGAGAACACTCAGGAGCCACCACAGGCACAAAAAGGAATTCTCAACAGTGCCTCTCCTTTCCATGAAGAATCATCTTTCTTTGTTGTGCTCAACTCAGGACCTTGTGCTTGCCAGGCTGTCCCGTGTGCCTCTAAGCAACCTTCCTGGCCTCCAAAAATGTGCTTTTAAACATAATCCATGTTGTAAGAGTATAAAAAATATGTGGAAGGTGACTGTATAGCCAAAAACAGTATTTACCCTTGTATTAGTATGGGGTATAAAAATACAAAATATAAAAAAAACACTTAAAAATGTAAGGATTTCATTAAATACAATTAAGTTAACTCTTATAATCAAGCAATTCTATTCAGAAACTAGTCAGTTGAATCTATCAACTAACACATGCAAATTTAAAATAACACAGATATGAAACAATTTTATTGTATTTTTTGACAGTGTCAAAGCTGATTAATAGGACATTTTCAATAGTTACTACATTTTATATTGTTATCTTTTTGTGTTAATCCTTAGTACAAGAAGCAGACAGGATATCCTGTCCAAGCACTATTACTAGAAATAGCTCTTCTCATAGAATCAAGTGAAAGTAGCTGTATATCTATCCTAACTGTTATGTATATACAAATACAAAATAGTTCTTCCTTTGTGTACCCTTTCTTTTGTTTAGTCCTGTCAGAGATGGGTATTCTATTGAAATTAAATACTATAGGTACATGAATTTAGCAAAACACTCCAACACTGTCCAGCAGTCCACAATAGTAGTGGGTTATCCACAGTATTCGTTGACTAGAGCCTTTTACAGTTCAACATATCAATATGATTTTATGTTATACACCTCATTTTTATACTTTTCTGCTGGATGGCTAAGACTAAGATAAAGCAAGACCTATATAACAAGAAATGTAACTTTTATATCTGATAAGTCAGTCAAGTTCCCTCAGGATTTGTCCTGTGACCCTGTTCCATGCTTATGACATATTGACTTCTTGCATCTCAAAAATAGATATTGATTAGATTTTCAAGCCCAAGGAAATGGCTATGAACATATTGTTGGAACTGGTTATCAATAGACTACACATATGATGTTTCTCATCCATGGTTTAAGCAAATATAGATCAAACATATTTGAAAGAAAATTACATCTATACTTAATATGTATAAATTTTTGTTCTTTTTACTACATAATACATTAGTAGCAGTAGGGCTGGTGATATATATCAGTGTACTAAACACTTGATTAGGTAAATGCAGGGACCAGGGTTTGATCCCTGGCACAGCATGCTACACTGGCCCCGACCCCAGGTGCACTGAGCCAGTGATTGAGCACATGGCTGCAATCCCATCACTAGGGAGGCAGAAGTCAGGGGGATTATTATGAGTCTGAGCTGCATGATGCGTCCCTGCAACAGAAAAAAACTGTTAAAAACATGTATAGTAGTAGTACTAGTATGTAGTAATATACTACTACATAAACCCTGAACAATGTAGTATAAGATACCCATATAACATTTATACAGTATTAAATATTACAAGAAATGAAGTGATGATTTAAAAAACAGGGCAGTAAATTTTCTATTTATATGTAACAAAAAAGTTTAACTTCAAAACAGTAAATTCTAGGCTTATTAGTTGTGTGTACTTTACAGAGATGTAGAAAATGATAAGTATATGAGCTTATGGATATATTAATTAGGTTACCTATTACATCTCAAGTATTATACTTAAGGTTTAGTAGATAGGAAATAACAATTCCTCACAAACATCTTAAAATTGATCTGTTAAAATCTCAATTTCTAGCTCTGATGATGCATATCTATAAAGCCAGATCTTAGGACTCTGATGCAGGTTGATCACCGTAAGTTCAAGACCAACTATAGCTACCTAGTGAGTTCAAAACCAGACTGATCCAGACAGAGAAAGCCTATCTCAAAAATCCAAATGATGGTGGTGCTTGTGGTGGTGGTGGTAGTGATGATGATGAGGAGGAGGAGGAGGAGGAGGATGAAGGTGATACAAATAATAAAAGTATTGTTATCTAAAATGCTTCAAGTATTATACTGATTTCAAAGCCAGGGAAAGACAAAACTAAAAAGGAGAACTATAGGCCAGTCTCCCTCTTGGACATAGATGCAAATATCCTCAATAAAATCCTAGCAAATAGAATAAAGAAAATCATCAAGAAGATCATACACCAAGACCAGGTAGAATTCATCCCAGGGATGCAAGGATGGTTCAATATTCAAAAATCTATAAATGTAATACACTATATTAATAGACTGAAATACAAACACCACATGATCGTTTCATTGACCCAGAAAAAGCTTTTGACAAAGTCCAACACTCACTCATGTTCAAAGTCCTACAGAAAATTGGAATAGAAGGTGTTTATTTCAATATTGATAAAAGCCATCTATGACAACTCAATGGCTAATATAATTCTAAATGGGGGAAAACTGAAATCTTTTACTCTTAGATCAGGTACAAGAAAAGGATGTCCTCTATAGCCCCTCCTATTCAATATAGTTTTGGACTCATTAGCTACAGCCATTAGACAAGAGGGAGAAAGAAAAGGAATAAGAATAGGTAAAGAAGAAGTTAAACTATCACTATTTGCAGATGACATGATACTTTACTTGAAAGGCCCAAAGAAACTCCACCAAGAAGCTACTAAAATAGATATCAAAATTCAGTAGCATAGCAGGATACAAAGTCAATATTCAAATGTCAATAGCATTCCTCTACACAGATAACAAACACACTGAGAGGGAAACTATAGAAATAATACCTTTTACAATAGCACCACAGAAAATGGAATACCTTGGAATTCTTTTAACCAAAGAAGTTAAAGATCTTTTCATGGAAAATTACAGTAGCTTAAGAAAAGAAATTGTAGAGGATTTCAGAAAATGGAAAGATATTCCATGCTCTTGGATAGGAAGAACCAACATCGTGAAGATGGTCATACTCCCAAAATCGCTGTACAGATTTAATGCAATCCCTATCAAACTGCCACCAACATACCTCCAAGACCTAGAAAATTTGTTTTTAAAATTTATTTGGAACCAGAAAAGACCTAGAATAGCAAAGGCAATCCTCTCCAACAAAGACAAGGCAGGAAGCATTACAATTCCTGACTTGAAATTATACTACAATGCTACTGTGAAAAAATAAGCATGGTACTGACTATGAAATATACCTGAGAATCAATGGAATAGATTAGAAGATGCTGAGTCCTCTATGAACTCACTCAGCCACCTGATCTTAGACAAAGGGGCCAAACATGCTTACTGTATGAAAGATAGCCTCTTTAACCAAAGGTGCTATAAAATCTTGCTCTCCTCATGCCAAAAGATATTTTAAAAAATCAAAGAATAAGAGAAATGAATAATCCTCCACTAATTGTTGGCTTTTAGTGTAACAGGAATAAACTGAGACATCAAGCATTACATAGGTTTTGCTTAATCAGAAAGTCAAGTAATTGCATCCAGCTAGTTAACAAAATTATTGCCTTTATCTGTCTCTTCTCTTATTGAAGATTTTAAATCAATGCAAGTGACACAAAATAATTCTCAAAAACATTGATTTATATTTTCTTTGATTCAGTTACACTGCACAACTTACAAATGAAGGAACCTTATGAAGATTTAAGGAAAATAATAAGGACGCAATTTAAATGGCTCATTTAATTCAATTGGTATCATAATCACCACTCCGAATGGAAGGGAAAACATTCTAGTCCACCTATAAGGCGCTGAGAGTGGCACAGGTCTAGAGTTATTTGAGCGAAGTGAATGAATACTGAAACTTACTGTTAAATGTTAAATAAGCACTTTTTGGTTTTCAAGAAATCGGGTAATTGCCTTTTTTTTTTTTTTTTTTTTTTTTTTTTTTTTTTTTTTTTTTTTTTTTTTTTTTTTTTTTTTTTGTTGTTGTTGTTCTTGTTGTAAAACTAGGAATTGAACTCAGATTGTTGCACTTACCAGGGTCACTCAGTAGAAGTCTGTATTCTACTGAGCCATCTCCCGGGCCCCTAAGAAATCTGAAAGTAATATTATTTTCTGATGCATATGAGTAATGCTTTTCTCTTACCAAATCTTACAGGTTCTTATAGGGCAAACATAGATTCTTAAAAATTTATTATTAACGCTAAATGAAAATGTCCACAAATTAATTTTGGAAGTTTGACAATGTGACCATGATTTTTCTCTGAAAATTATTTCACTAAATATTTTTTTTCTTATGCTTGGAAATTACTTACCATAAATCAGAAATAGTTTCTGAATACCAATTTGTTAACAATTGTCACTGGTTTCATTAACCTTAACTTCAAATTTCATTAGGAATAATTTTAGAAAAATACATTTATCTGCAAAATTTTCCAGAATGAATCTGTATCCAATTTATATTTCATATTAAAAAAGAACTTTATTTATTGGAGTTTTTAACAACAAACCATATTTAGTGACTATTTCTACGATGACAGCAATATTCTATAACATCAGCTACAACATTTTTAAAGTTAGAAATATGCCCAGTACTATCCCTAAAGTTATCAAAAATAGACAATTTTAGTTGTAACTTGTTCATACTTTTGTTTTCTTGTAAAGATGAAGCTCAAGGTATGGTTTTATTCAAATATGGCAGTTCCAATATTCTCTTACCTGATAAAGATGACATGTTATAAATTTGATTGTGTAAAGTTGAAAAAGTTCTGCATCTTATTTCATTATCTTCTGTAGCTATGCTACTGAAATAAAAGTGTCAGCTTCCATCTGCATATCTTTTCCATCAGTTAAAAATCAACTTAAAACTATATATCTTGTACTTTAACTTTGTGTGCTTAACAGAAATTCAGTAGCATTTTGTAATCAAGATGAGCTTGAGTTGAACATTTAAATCACTTAATTACTAAATCTGCATACCTACACCTACGTATATCATATCTTAGCATTTTTAAAATACTTACTTTGCAATAAGATCTTAGAACTGAATTATTTAAGTTAAAGTCATCAAAAAGTAGCCATTTATGACTCAGAGTAATCACTTACCACTGATTAAGCATAATTTCCAAGAAAAAATATATATTAGAGTTTTAAAATAGCCAATAATGTTAAAACTTTTTTAAAAAATTTTATTTAATGCAATTCCTATTCACCTTCTTTATCCAGCTAGTAAAATGTTCTTAGAGAATATTTTGATTCCTGAGTAAGGGAGAGTATACCCTTAACTAGCAGTATACTTATATGGTAAATATTTTTAGAAGGTAGGAGTATTGGTGCTGTGTTAGTGCTAATGTTCCCACCATCATTAAGTGCAGGTTTGAGAAGAAATGAAAATATTTGTTTTCTTTATAATTCATGTTAACATTATAGGAAAGCTGAATGCATCACTTTTCCAAGGAGAGACCTCAAGCACCTAAACTCTAGGGTGATTTAAGGTATAAAAATTGCAAACCTGACTCAGAAAATACCCTGGAATAGAGACTTGTTTGGAGAAACATGATTCATGCAAAGCTATCTGAAGAGAGGAGGAACAAAAATTTGTGAAAAAATGAGGAACAGAAACAGGGCAAAAACATTAATTTTATAAAATGGGCATCAGATTTTCAGAAATTTTAAACAAAGAGCAGGACATAGTTGTTCCAATTAGGCTAAGAAGGTACAGACTGAGGCTTTGAATTCCTCCAACCACCAAACTTTGAATATAATTTGTCTACGGTGAGATATGTATGGCTGGCTGAGAAAGTTGTATTTATCCACTTGAAATTCAAATCTTATTGGTTTCTGCTATTTCCCTATGCCATGAGCGAGGCATCAATTCTCCTTTTTTTTTACTCTTGTCAATTCTCCATTTACTTTTGTCAGAGATGTATTCCATTACCATTTATAAGTTTTTTCTTTCTGTACCCCTTCCTTTGTCTACATCTTGCAAAGGTGGGCACTCCATTGTCATTCAACTAACTTAGGTGCTTGAACTCGTCAACACAATCCAGCACAGTCCAGCATTCCACAACAATAGTGAGTTATTCAAGGTGCATGAATTCAGCAGAGTAGTCCAATACAGTCCAGTAGTCTATAATAGTAGTGGGTTATCCACAAGACTGGCAGTGTCAGAAGTTGTCGACTTGAGCCTTTTACAGCTCAGCATATTAATATGGCTTTACTTTTTATACCTCATTTTATGTTTTTCTGCTGCATGGTTAAGATCAAGATAAAGCAAGAATATATAACAAAAAATGTAACTTTTGTATCTGACAAATCAGAAAAATCCCGTCAGGACTTAACCTGAATCTCTGTACCGCAGTTTGTGATCTTCTGTCAGTTTCAGCCATGTGGATGTATCACGGCCATTGCTTGACCAATTTGCTCTGCAAGAAAATTTTTTCATCTCCATGTGACTCTCCTTAGACAACTATAATTGTAGAGTAATATTGGGACCAACAATACTGAGCTAGAAATTCAATTCATTATGTCAGCATCTATGAAACTATGACCAAAAAACTTAGTAGTTTGGGAAGAGTGCTATCTCAGACACACTTTCAGTAGCTGTCAATTTGGATTATCTATAGGCAGAGTACCCAGGCATTTGGTCAACTATTTTACTGAGCATATGTTTTAGGGTGTTGCCATCAGGCTAGGAGCCTGAATAAAGTGGATAGACCTTGGCAAAGGTGGTGGACACAGGCAGTAAATCAAAAGCCATAACACAACCACTCACTTGAAGTTCTTGACAATATCCATGATGAAAACCACACCCACTATCCTCAGATTCATGTTTTAGTCAAACATCATTAAATGCAATGCAGTTTTGACCATTGTGGATCAGCTCAGGCATATCATGTGCAGTACAGAACACACGTTTAATTGTAAGCAAAAATGACCATGGAAAAGAAATTACAATAACTACTTTTTCTGTAGATAAATGCAGAACTGAGCATGAGATTGTTAATTTGGAGTACTGCAAAATAGTCTGTAATAAACAACCTTAAATTTGTTGGACTGAGATTTTTCAATGACTATGTCCTTTCAACTTGAAATACATCATTTCATTATTAAATTATTAGCCTGTGAAAATATATGTTGCTGGCAGCACCATCCATTAAACTATTTTCCATTTTTTTGTTTGAATTATTTACTCAGTTCCCAGATTTAAGTTATATATATTTTTGTATAAACATGTTGTAATCATAAAAATAGGCAGGCAAAGTATGATTCAAATATCTCTGTCTATGTTGTAGACTTCATGTTAAAACAAAAGGTTTTATGTAAGAAAGAACAAGTGGATGTATTTTCTTTAAACTTGTAAAGGTAACCTTGAGGTATGTGGGATGCTAATACTTTAAAAATTTACTTACATAATGTTATGTCACATGCTATGATAAAATATATTGACTTGCTTTGCACTCAATATACGCTGTTAATATCATAGCATTTAACGTGGCCTAAAATGATTGTTTCGTGCTTACGCCTAATCTATTCACATGACATCAGCATTTAATCTCTCAATATTACCCTCAACTTCTTTGTTATCATTATTTTCCTTTAGAGAAAAGTCTGACCTATTTCCAAGGCTTGGCTACCGATCACATATGCAGATGAAACCCTTGCTATATTATTTTCATTGTGTACAGAATCTAACACATAGCTTCTCTGACACTGTGCTAAGTTGTACAATGCATAAATTGTAATAAAATTATTTTTCATCTCTATCAGAACACACATATAGATAGGCTAAGATGAAGCAGAGAAAGCCCCAGAACCACCAGAGAAATCAATTATGAACTCCTCTCTCACAGGACAACTTTCACATTAAGAGCTGGCAGATGTCCAGCTCCTAGGAGGAACATGCTCCTTCTCCTGACCTTGGAAAATAGCAAGTGTTCTAAGAGCTGCACCCTTGACAAATCAAGGTCATTAAAATAATGGTTTTCTTTTCAAAATGGATAGAGGCTTTGTTTTTAATTAAGGATCCTCTGCTTTGAGGGATGCTGAAGAAATGAACAAGGGCTCAGAGGCAAATATACTCCCTTTGAAAATTGGTAGTAAATAAGTGGTAGTAAATAACTCAAGATTAAATAGAAATCCTAATTTCAAATTCCAAAGCAATGTATTCTACAGATGAGTGGTGTTTTGAGCAAATTTATTCTTGAGGTAATTTGTGGCACTGCTGTTACAGATACTCTGTGACCCAGTCTAGAACACTCTGCACAGGTAATATCAGTAACTCCACAAATCTCTTTTCACTTAAAATAAAAGTTTGAATTTAAGCCCTGTTCTCTGAAGTAAAGGGTCAGGGGTTTTATCCACTAAGCCACCAAACTCCTTATTTCAAGTATTTTGAGTCCGGGAATTTCTTTGTGACAGAAGACACTCATGAGGAATTATACGCTGTGCCTGAGGGTGGAGAAACACAAAAAAAAGATGGCCTTATTAAGAGTACATGTACTGCAGCTGGGCAGATTTTGACCTTCACAATGACACAGAGGCAGAGATGAATGCAAAAGACTTTCAATGCTGTTAAACTTTGTAGTAAGATAATATTTAGGACCTTAAAAACCCTGTTTATCAGTACAGGGAGTATGAAAAGAACCACACGGTTGGTCGAAAGGAAATAGAAGCTCAAAGACAGAAAACTTTAAAAAAACTGTAGGTCAAAGAAGACACTAGGGATTTGAGATGTGAGGTGACTGGTAATCTTGTTTGATATTGTCTTTTACTGGTTTTATCTCATCAATGGTTAAATTGTCAACTCTGTTGCTTTTCTTGTCATGGACACACACAAAAAAATATTTGCTGAATAAAAATCCAGGATATTTACAGGATAGCTTTTTAAAAGTCTGTTTCCTTTGGAAATACAAACAGCAAGATTCAAACAGAAAAAAAGAAAAGCGCAAATACAGATGATACTAATTTAAGTGTATGCATATACACTGGGCTGCTGAGCTGCCATGCCTGGACCTGTCTTAAATTCCATATTCACCAAATAGCATACACCTGCAGTGAACTACAATGAAATTTTAAAAATACTTATTTGCAAGTGAAAAATATTGTCATAGATAGATAGATGACAGACAGATATCTTAACTTTTGCTTGTAAATTAAAACAACTTCTCTATTCTGAATAACAGCATATTATTTTATTTTCACTATCTTCCCACTACTGTGCTAAAAGTGTATCCTATCCTGTATATAGTCAAATCTAAAATTTTTAATTCACCCTTCAAATACAGGGAGCAGAGTAGGTTGGAAAGCACAGTGCAATTACTGCTTCTCCAACTTCCAGAGGCGTCAGTAACAACTGCTGAAGGAAGTAGCCCAAAGACCTTTTTAATCCCAAAACTGGAAAGAAAAAAAAAAAAATCAAAGCCACCTACATATACAATAACTAATAAACATAATTTGTCACAGTATTAAATTTTTAAAAATCTTTGTAAGGGCCAGCTAAATAGCTCAGAGGATTAATGAGCCCACAAGCAAATGTAGGGGCCATGGGTTTGATCCCCAGGCATGCAGTGCCGGCCCTGCCCCCTCTGTGACACTGCAATTGAGACTGGTGTGGTGGTGTGTTGCCCGTAATCCCAGCTTTGGGAGGCTGTAAACAGGTGGATCACTACAAGTCCAATCCACTAGTGAGACATTGACCACCCTGTAGACCCTTCCCTAAAATACGAAATAAAATAAAATAAAAAATCCTTTTGAATTTATCCTATTAAATATATTAGGACACAAATGTTTCTTTACTTTCAACTTTTTAATTAAAAACACTTAACTTTGGAAAATTGTGTTCTAGAATTTTATTTATTTATTTAATATATTTGGTACAGGATCTCACCGCGCAGTTCAAACTCATAGTGGTCCTCTTGTTTTCAGCCTCCCCAGTGCTGGAGTTATAGACATGTGTCACCACACCTGATCTCGTTGGCCAACTAGGTGTGCCCGGGGGCGGGGCCAGCAAGGCATGTGGTTCTGGGGAATTGAACCCTGGTCTCTTCTTTCTTTTTCTCTTTCTTTCTTTCTTTTTCTCTTTCTTTCTTTTTCTCTTTATTTTTCTCTTTCTTTCTTATTTTTCTCTTTCTTTCTTTCTTTCTTTCTTTCTTTCTTTCTTTCTTTCTTTCTTTCTTTCTTTCTTTCTTCCTACCTTCCTTCCTTCCTTCTTTCTTTCTTAATGTACTTAGTGCAGGGTCTCACTACGTAGACTGCACTCACAGTGATTCTACTGTTTTCAACCTCTCAAGAGCTGAGATTATAGCCGCATACTACCAAACCCCATCTCAGTCGCCATCTCAGTGCACCCTAGGGGTTGGGTGAGCACTGCTGGAGGTGGCAGAGATCTAAAACCAGTCCTTACTCTTGCCTAAGGAGGCACTTAGTCTGTTGATCTATCTCACCAGACCTATTCTATAATTTTTAAATGAAATTGTATTTATTGCAAATCTTCCCAAAATAATAAATTCCATTCAGTGTCTGTATTTCAAATACATGAGTTCTACTGACTTGATATATACCAATTATCCTGTTTGAATTATAGCAAACATTATTTATTTTAAGTAATTCTAATGACTATAACTCTCTGATCCAAACCATAACCACTTTAAGAACTGGTTATTTCGAGCATGGGGCAATCTCTCAATGTTATGCCTGAAACTAGTATTTCATTCACTTGGAAATATTGTGGAAAAAAATGAGAATGAAAAAAATCAAAACTAATAGTTACCATTTTGCAAATTGAGTAATCATAAAAACAAAAATAGAACAATTTTGAGTGGAAGCTTACCTGAATTTTCTAACATAATTTCCCCTACTTGTCCCCAAATGTTTTTAGATGCTGCAGAAATGATCTTTTGAAGGATGTGATTTCATACCCTGCTCCTGTTAAGAGAATTCCTCATTGACTGACGTGACCAACTGATCCTTTCCTCTTCTTTTTTTTTTCAGTATTGAAAATGGACATCAGGCCTTAGTGCTTGCCGCACAGGTGCACTGAGCTATATCACCAGATCGACTGATCCGCTACTGCATTTGCAAGTATTAAGTTCAAAATATGGTATCAGTAACTATTTAAAATGCTTCAAATTCAATTTAAAATTTCGAATTCTCTTGAAAATATTTTATTGCCCATACCTCAGACCACCTCAATATGTTTAGTATCTCTAATATTCATAATTTTTTCCAACTTCAGACTCCTCAGCATCAAATATTTTACATGTTTCTTAAGTAAACTTAAGGACACTGCAATATACTGAGAACATTTTAAAAATCACATTTTGAACTACCCCAAAAGATAAAACTTTATACTTTCTTTAATGGAAACTTATCTTGAAGTAACATCATATGAAACAGATGCCCTTTAAAAGATGTCCCAGTTAGTCTCTTGGCCTCCAATGTAAATGAGTTTGGATTTCTACTAAACACTAAACCTATGTACACTTTTGTTTTGTCCTAGGAATTAAACATTTCACAATACGTGCCAAATATCTTTTCTCAAGATGAATAGGACAATAAATAATGGATTGTGTCTTATAGTAGAGTAAGCACATCTATACTTTCTCGCCCTGTAATATGTCAATCTTACTACTACCAAAAAGGAAGCTTGATTCAGATGGGAGACAAATCTGTCAATTTCTAAAGCATCTAAGTCATAAACTCCTGTAATTCCTTGCTTCTTCCCAAGCCCTTTTAATGCAAATATTATTTCTTCAAATCTTGTTAATGCACTCCAGTTCAGGTTGTTTTCTTTTCAATTCCATTTCAACTGACATAAAATTTCTCTTAACATACGTATTTTGAGTAAGACATCTAATATGAACTTGTATACATCAGTAATAGTACAAACACTTCAATTTTTCACAAGTGTTTAAAGAACCCTAAATCTGGCAAACTTTAATCGATGCTTTAAGTAGGTCAATGACCTTTTGCTCTGCAATTAAGCTAAATAGAGTTCTCTAATAGAACCTCTCATTCTCTTGAAGATGATAATTAAGCAAAGCTTTAAAACCTCCCAATGTAAATTTCAATGGGTACTGATAATTATTATCAGTTTAAGAAATGTTATGTCTGAGGGACTTCAAATATGACCTGCAAATACCTGGGATCAATTATTTCAATGTGCTACACTAAACAGAGGGACAAACTGCTTCATAAGATTCTAGGGCCTATTAACTATTTTTATGAATGTATTCAAGACTTTGGGGTCCTTCCAATTCATGTACTTATGTCTTCTTAGATGCACTATAAAATCCATTTTTCCTGTTCAATGGAGTTAAAAATATCATTTATTGCCTCATAATCAATATTGTCCACACTCTTGACTGACCTAATTTTAACACAGAAGTAAAAAATATATATATAACAGGTGTTCTAGGACAAGTTTTCTTTTGTATCTGTCTTATAGAACTTGGCTTTCAGCAACCCCACCTGAATGTCAGCTGTATATGCTGCTCTTCTACTTAACACCAGTACTGTTACATATGGTTCTCTCATGCACCTGTTTTCTCCTTGCTGTATCTATTCTCTTATGACTTCATAAGACACAATAAACTTCCTTGCAAATGATTTTAAGGTGTGAGTAACTCTGCTGGAAACCCACTTAGAGAACCAAAACTTACTGTTATTTTATGATGGCTAATAAAATTGAAATTTTAGGGAAATCTAATCATTGTCTATGACATAATTTTCTTACATGAGACACTTGGGACATAATCTTTGCCTGGAGTAAAATTAGCCAAACTGCTGAACTCAGCTATCACAATTTTCAAAATGGTAAATGGAAAAATACTGCCACAAGAGGCAGGACTCTTATATGGTTTTGGAGTTCATAGTAACATGTACAAATTTCAAGATTCTGTAATTCTGCAGTTATGCCTGCTGTCAATGGTCATCTAACTGCTGTCTTATTGCATGCGATTCATCTCACTAAGTGGCTATTTTTCACTGCTCACCTCATAGCAACAAGACTAAAGCTGTCAGGCACACCAGACATGCCTGAGCTGATCAACATGCACTGCTCTGAGTTCTGCACACACTAAATTATAAGCTCTCCTTCATTTCTCATTGATATTTTTGATTACTGAGCAGACAACTGAAAAAGATAAATAAATACAAAAAGATGCCAAATAATAATCGTATGGGTTGCACACTGGGTAAAATAGATGTCATTTAGATTTTTGTTTACCTCACTTCAGGTGGTGTTCTTGTTCATATAGGTATAGTTTCAGTAATGTAAATCAACTAGTTTTTTGCTGACATCTGCATGGTCGTGGTATTCAAGACCAAATTATTTCCCATTAGACTCTAGCAACCTCATCACCTGTAGGGTATTGGTTCAGTGAGACACAGAGGACACCAAAAATTTCTGATCTTCTAGTATCTTATATGAAATGACAAGTAGTCACATAAAACCAATGTGAACACTATTGTATATTTGAAATCACCGTGATTTCATATATACATATTATTTATACTATTGTGTGTGGTTTAGAGCAAATAAGAATATATATATATATATATATATATATATATATATATATATATATATATATCCAATAGAGATGCAAGCTTTTCTTTTCTTTTCTTTTCTTTCTTTCTTTCTTTCTTTCTTTCTTTCTTTCTTTCTTTCTTTCTTTCTTCCTTTCTTTCTTTCTTTCAAGAGGATACTGGGTATTGAACTCAAAGCCTTGAGCTTGTAAGGCAGGTGCCTATGTCACTGAGCTATCTCCCCAGCCCCAGCTGCAGTTTTAAAACACATTTTTAACAAGTATCAGTGGAATCTGTGACTGTATAATACCCAGATATGGGGATGGGGTAATTTATATTTTCCAAGCTCACCATTTCTCTGGATGAAGTCCACATACCTCAGGAATTTTCCAAAGTCTCCAAGCCTAGTACTATTTCCCATAGATTTCACACACTGACCTCCAGATTTAGGCAATATATATATTTTCTTAAAATAGGAAGAAAAATAGTAAAAATAATTATATAGGATTTCAAAACAAGATTATAGTAAATTGCCAATAGTTAATATATAGCATATATTAACTTGTTATCTTCAAAGTAGTTGCTCAGAATACAAGATATAGGCATGAAAAATTGATCAAACCATAGAAGCAAAAACCATTGTTTATCAGTTAACTAATAGAAATTATTAGTATAATTATCTTAGCTATGTAATGTGTGTACATACAATACAATGTAATGCAGTACAATAAAATACATTTTTTCTTTTTCTTTTTCTTTTTTTCTTTTTTTTTTTTTTTTGTCTTTTTGAGACAGGGTCTCACTATGCAGTTGAAGCTAGCCTTAAGCTCACTTTGTAGCTCAGGCTGGTCTCAAACTCACAACAATCCTCCTGCCTCAGCCTCCCGAGTGCTGGGATTGCAGGCATGTACCACCACGCCTGGCTCCATTTTTTCTTTTTTTTCCTTACTCTCACCTATGTTGTTCATTTCATTTGAACAGTTTGTTCCGCTTTCACATTATTTTACATTCTGGAACTTATTTACTTTCAATTTCTTACAGTAAGGAAACAATACAATACTAATCTGATATATTTCACTTATAAGAATCATCTCAAGTTGCATCCATTTACCTGTAAAACCTCAAGTTTATCTTTATATCTGAGAAATATTCCATTACATTAAAATATCACATGTTTGTATCTTTTCCTCGATAAATGGACATTGGGTTTATTTCCAAGATTTAGCTGCGACCAATTGTGCTGATACAAACATGGGTGCACATGCATTGCTACTGTGTCACATTTTTAGCTCTTCAGGGAAAATATCAAGAAACACCTGGATTGAATGGGATTTGTAATCCTAGGTTTTTTGAGATATCTCCATACTGATCTCCACAGTGGTTGTACCAAGTCAACACTCCCACCAACAGTGGAGATGGTTTCATTTTTTCCCACAACCCTGCCAGTATTTGTTAATGGTTGAAGTCATTAAGATGATATCTTTAGGCAGCAGACATTGCGCCATAGTCTTGCAAGCATAAGGACTCGAGCTCAATTCCCAGTAGAGCATGCCGTGTAGGCCCCCATGTCCCAGGCCACTAAGACCGGAAGAGGAGGTGCACGCCTGTAATCTCAGCACCAGGGAGGCTGAGACATTGTGATCACAATGAGTCTGAGCTGCATAGGGAGACTCTGTACCAAATAAATAAATAACTATTACTTTCTGGGCTGAGATGGATTCTCAATGTATGCTAGTTTGCATTTCTGAAATGATCAATGATGTTGAACATTTTTTCATATATTTATATTTCATTTGTAGCTTTTCATCTGAAATAAGTTTATTCATTACAGATGACCTTTTGGGAATGAGTATGAATTTGTGGGACCTGATATTTTTTCATTCTTTATACATTCTAGATAGAACTTCTTTGTCTGAGAGACGGTTGGCTTAAATTTTATACCCACCTGTGGGCTTTCTTTACACTCTTTTAATGATTTTTTTTTGATGTGCAAATTGTCCGGCGCCGCTCCCGTCCCGCAGAAGAAGACACTCAGACACTCAGCAACGGGTTCAGCAAGCCTTTATCGAGTGGGATGCGAGCCTCTACATGCGTCTGCTACCCGCGGCTCCTACCGTGCAAGCATGGCGGATCTCGTGATACAGCAAGCTATATAGATTTCACAAACCAATCATAATTATACACGTGGCTGATTACTATTGGTAGATCTTACAGCAATGGCGGGCTTATTCTAATTAAGGGAGAGCAACAAGAACCAGGAAGCCGGATATGGGCGCCATCTTTGCAGACACGATGGGCGGGGGAGCGAGGAGCGGGCGCCATCTTGGCTCGGCTCCCAACAGCAAATCATTTTAATAAGATGAGATCCCAACTGTCCATACTTTGAAGGATTTCTTGTGCAGTCTGGCTTTTGCTCATGAACTCTCTGCCTATCCATATGTCCTCAATATTTCTACCTACTTTATCTTCCAGTATAGTTAGTCTCTTTTTTAATATTTACCTATTCGATCCATTTTGATTTTAGTTTATTGCATGGTGATAGACACAGGTCTAGTTTAGCCTCTAGCACATGGAAAGCCAGCTTTTCTAGTTCCAGTTATTAAAGAGGTTATCTTTATTTCACTGGACATATTTTAAGCTGTATGTATTTTGTTTATGATATTGATGATTTTTCCTAGAATAGCAAAAATTTAATAATTTATTTTCATTTTGGTATAATTTATGGAATGAATAAACTAAAGAATTCATTTCATGGTACAAATAAACAGCTTGCTTAGAAAAGCCTTGAGTACTCATTAAATTTTCATTTTCTATACTAACCTCAATCAGGGCAAATGAATATACAAGTCTAAACTTAACTGAATTTAAATGACTTGAAACAGTATTCTGGCCCTTAAAATATCTCTAATCAACGATACTTCAAATTCATATGGAATAAACTTTTTAAAAAGAGTTTTAGTTCTACTTAGTCGTATTCTGAATTGAGAGGATGTGGAATAGGCTTCTGAAAAATTAGATATTAGGACTAAAACACATTTTACACAAAAACTAACTAGTATCTCTAAAATTGGTTGTGTAGAGATGAACTATACTCAGAAATGTTTGAGTAAAAGAAATCTCTGGGATGCAGCTTAGTAAGTGCATTTGGATAGTCAATAATATGCAAAAACTGAAAACAATGTTCACTGTAGCTGATAGAATCATTTATCTTAAATATATTAAGCACTTGCACAGGTTACATTATTTTTAGCTTTTTTATTATGACAAACAAAGACAAAGGAATAAGAAATACTTGCCAACATTTAAACCAGGCAAAAAATCTCAGGCATCAGTAATGCTTGATTCATATATGAGAAAATGTTGAATTTCAAAATGTTAAAAGACTTGCATTGTTTTTGGAGCCATGAAAAGAATAACTAGCCAATGCCCCTATTTTTTTTCTGTTCCCAAGTCAGTATTTTATTATTACTCTCTGCTTGACTCTGAATATTGTTTCAGTATCAGCTATGGTTATACATGTGAATGCTTACTGTGTTCATATAAAGAAAATAGTTAATTTTATGGTTGATACCATGAAAGAGACAGTGTGGTTTATAATTTATCCAGGGATTATACTTAGAATAAGGCTGTAGACATAATGTAGACATTAAGAAGCAAGGGAGAAATGATTTAAAGAAATATGATAAAGCAGAATTACATGAGAAACTGTTTTTGGAAAGTAGATTCTATTGAAACAAGTATGTTTTTTAGTGAAATAAATCTTTTTTAATCTTTTGCAAAGGATTATAATCCTCTTATATAATTTGGGGAAAAAAGGATAAATAAATGGGATGAAAATACTTCAGGATTATCAGAATGAGGACCAGATGTGGAAGTTAGCATTCTGTCATTAAGACAACAACCTGGTCCAATGGCTTAGAATTTTTAAATCCATCCTCTTGTTCATTATTTGCACATGTCCACAGGCAGCTTGTCAATCATAATGTATGCATAAAGACAAAAGCCACATAATTAGCAGTGGATGACCTGTTTTGGCTGAAAATCTCTCTTCAGTACATCAGAAATGCTTATTTTGGAGCAACTATTCTTGGTATAATTCTTTCTGGAATGAATATATCTGTCCCTGTGGAGCTTATATGTTCATAGCTAAAATCACAATGGCATTTTTTTTTCTAAAATTATTAGCTTGCTGTTCTTAAAGGTACTGGAGGACTTGGGCCACATTCATTGCTTTTTGTAGAATATTTGATAATGTCACAGGACAAAATAATTGCTGTAGCCATCAAGAAATGAAAACAGTAGGCTTTCAGTATCTTATGGTTGACTATGTTTTCCTGTTTTATTTTATGCACTACGAGTTGCATATGTACTGTATTTCATACAAGACTTTAGCAAAGGATCCAGATGTTCTTGGCACATCTATTTTCATACCTTTATATAAATGAACTTAAAATGATTTTGGCAACTGCAGAGACTGCATTAGTCACAATTAAAGGTACATATTTTTGTCTTGTCTACATGGGGACCATCTATGTACAACTACATGTTGAGTAACTAGTCATTTTTTATGTGCCCTTGAAATGATGTTATTTACATAGTACTGATTTGCTATGCCTGGCCATCTGGTTATAGATGAAGTGCTACAGAGATTGTTTTTATTCTATTTTCCTTTGTTTAACAGACCTCCTAAATAGTATCAATACCAAATGTTCTCTGATTGCTTATGTTAATAGCCTGGAAAAGTATTATATGTTTATTCCAGGTTGTTGCATAATACATTTTTAAATTACCGTACCATCAGATTTTTAGCCAACTTTGTAGAGTGATAAATTTAAGTAAGCGTTTTGGTATTTTATAGTTGTTATATGACACATTATTTCTTAATAACTGTGAGAAACTGTAGATATACACCACCTGTTCATTCTCTAGTTAAGTGCCAGGGTCGTAGTTAAATGCTCAGGAAAAGCAATCAGAAATATTTTAGGACAAGAACAGTTATTAAATTTATAGCCAAATGAGAGAATTTGGACAATATTAACCATATTTAATGCTATTGTGTTTTTTCTTTAGAGTGAGGATAATTATAGGATCTCTATATGTAATTATGTAGGTTAACTGTAATTGGTGACAACAAGTATATTAAGCATACTCTACTAAGGATAGCATATATATATTAATATAATATATAATTACATCTTACATTTATATATATATATATATATTACAAATTTTTAGAAGTTACCTTTGTATAATTTCTCATTATAAATAAATTCATATAACTTAAATATTGATATTAACTGTTAATATATTTCCATGTAGTGAATTTATAAATGATTGCTGTTGTAACCCAAAAATCAAAAACCGGACTCAACTCAAAACGTGCTTATATTAGTTGAGCTCAGCAGTGGCACGTACTCTCTTCTCCAGGTGTGTGCACACTGATCTTAAGTAAGGCACAGTTTTTATAGGGAAAAACCACAAGAGTAGGGGAAGAGGGGGGATTTTACAAGGCTTATTTTGAGTTACTCATGGCCTAGGGTTAACTCTTTGTTCCTGCAGACGAGGTCACATTTTGCAAACCCTACAGGAATATGACCTTATTTGGCTTAGGCATTTTGTTCCAGTAGTCAGAAGGACATCTGATGACAGTTTCACCCATTTTCAGGCGTTCTGTTTGTTCCCGTAATTGGAAGGGAAGTTTAACTCATTTTGTGGAATGTTGAGAACCATTTCTTTATTTTCTCTCAGGATGCTGAGAAACATTTTATTATTTGTACAAACAGTCACGTCTTGCGGTTAGGCATGGGTGGGAGGACAAGATATCACAAAATGGACTTCTACAAAATGAAGTTTTACAAAATGAAGTTGGTTGAGCCAGCTTCCAAAAATTACAGGCATTTTGTGATGTTATTTATATTCTACAATTTTAGAATACCATTAAATATTATAGAAAAATACCAAAGCATATCCATGAAAAATGTGTATGTAAACCACATAAAGTATATTTAAATATCAAAATGTATACTTAATATTTTAATAAATCTCACAAAAGGTCCAAATACACAGACACTCCCTTAAAAGGAAATCTACAAAGGGTGGACCTTTATCTATACAATCACAGAATATTTAATTTTAACTGCTACACAGTTTTGCAGGGAGTATATGAACTTATCAGAAGACAAATTGATTGAGTGTGTCTAGGTTAGTGATTTAGTTTCTTCACACCCTACTTATTTTATAATTGTCTCTAATCTTCTGTCTCTAAAAAGATAATGCATAGCTTCAATATGAATCACTTTAATAATGCGTGTATCATATCCTCTCAACTGCTTCCACTGTCTGAGTAGATGAATAGTCACATAGAAAACTTGTAAAATCCACCCACACGGTACTTTCAGACTTATTTTAAACTTTTTTTACTCTATGAAAAAGAGGAGCCATAATGTCTACTTATCTTAGTTATGGTGAGGTTATCAAGTGTTTAAAACAAACTCTGAAATGAAGGAAATATACAAAATGGTATGTTTTTGCTCATCTTGTTGAACATCCTCTTTTCAAATGCAACATTTAAAAGAAAATTTAAAAATAGGACATTTTCATTATAAAAATTGCACAGATCTCATCATTTTGTGGCTTTTATATTACTTTTTTATTGTTGAGGAAAATTTTCTCATTTAGTCAATTCTTACATTATGATGAATTTTTAAAATTTTTTAAATATATTTTTTGTTGTTGTTGTTCTTGTTTTGTACAGGGTCTCACTGGGGAGCTCATTCTCCTTAGCGATCCTCCTATTTTCAGCCTCCCCAGCACTGTGATTATCGGTGGGTGCTGCAACTCCCTGACTGTCACTCCTCAGCACCCCGTTGGAGACCTAGCATGCGGTGCTGGGGATCGAACCCCCGTCCCTGCACTTCTCAAGCTGGTGCTTAGTCCGCTGAGTTATCTTGTTGGCCCCATTTTTTAAAGTGTTTACAATACAATTGATCCCATACTTTTTCTGTTAAAGGCGAAATAATAGTTTACTAATGTTTATTTTGTAGAGAAAATATCAACCATTTACAAATAAAACAGACCATTATATTCTTATTTCAGATATTTCAATTTTCTCAACTTATGTATCACTCTTCTGACACATAGTGAATTTATTTATATGAAAGCACATAAGACCATGCTCTCCCTTTTCTGTCTACTACCATGCCATTACCTTTTCATCTAATCTCTATGTAAAATCTATCCATTTTACCATATCATTACTCTCTATCTTCACACAGTTCAGTATTGGGCATTTCCTATTCTATAAAATATTGTAAAATTGGCTGATCAACTCCGGACCCTAAATTAAAGTAGGATACTTCTCTAAATTAGATTTTCACAGGTAAACATTGCAACAATCTTATGTTATCATTTCATAGTAATGATCAAAGTATTTTTAACACTCTATACAGCTCTATTTTTTAATAATATTTTACTATCCTCCTAGAACTTTTTTATTTTTGTTAAATTTATTGTAATTTATTTCTATTTCATTAATACAAATAGGATAGTTTCCTACATTTTATGCTGTAAACATTGCCATATAATAATGCTAGCAAATATTAGTTGTTTATAAATTTAACAGCTTTGTTTCTTTTAATGCAGATAGTAAGACAATCATGCTGTTTGCACATAAGAACAATATGACCTTCCTGTAAATGGTATGCCTCTTTTCATTGATTAATTAACATATCTTATAATTCCAGTTCAATAAAGTCAAAAAGACAGAAAATTCCACATTTATGCAGAGCTCAATGTATGCTCATGGATTAAATACCCTCACATACTACCAACTACTACCAATCAAAAGCCTGTTTAGTGCACAGAAAGCAAGATTTAATACTAATATACCAGAACCTGATGAAATCCATAAGGCTGGTCCTGCTGTTGCTCTGCTGTGGACATTTGTAGTCCACTTTGGATTCATCCTAAAATTGCTATTTCAAGTAAGATTTCAATCAGTGCTTTACCACTCAGAATGTTTAGGCTGGGAGTCACATTGCTTGCTGTTACAATTAGGCAAAATTACTAGTATCCACCAGGAGGTGAGATATTTTTTTCTTTTTATTTTCCTTTTTATTTTTCCCTTTTTATTTTCTGCTCTACATTTCTAAGTAATAAAATTTAACAGGAATTTGGCTGTATTGGAATTCTGGGAAATATATTTTTTAGATTTGAAGCTATAACAACAGCTATACTCAAGGACAAAAAACAGACACCTTAAGGATGGAAGTTCTCCAAAATAATGACATTCTCTTCTTATTTTATTACAAGCATGTACGTTTTATATGTTCTTCAGTCTACTCATATAGTTTTCTATCTGTATGTATAGTAATGAGCTTTATAGGATCTTATAAGATAAATAAATGGACCCAATGGAGAGAAGGGAAGAAAGAATTAAAGTGTATTATATATATGTACCAATTTCCTGTAGTGAATATTATCATTATACACTGCATATGTTTATTATTAAAAGATAAAAAGTAAGAAAATAAATTTTATTCATATCTTACCTGGTAAAATGATGTGTTAATTGAACCTATTTGTGATGTTGATGCCTGCCCCTTTAAGTAAACTGTCTTAGTGATCACGTAAAATTTTTTGCACAGGTTTATGTTTTCATTGGTCAAATATTCAGTTACTGTATTTACATGCTTTTTACAAGTGATGGTGACTAATATGCTCTTTTCATTTTACTAATCTCAGCTAACTTGTAAGTTAATGATTTAATAAGCTAATACAATAGAGTAGCAACCTTCTTCATTATTCTCTGATACAGCTTTATGACATAGGATTTTATATTCATTAAAGTAAATCAGTGGTGCTTCAACTCTGCAATTTCTGGTTTAGGGAGCGAAGGAAAGAACCACTAAAAGATATTTGATGGACAGTTTTCTTTGTAAATATTAATTTATATATGCATATTTTAGAATGTGTACACACAAACATATATGCACATGCATACATGCTTATAAATAACTTCTTTTGCCGGGCGTGGTGGCGCATGCCTGTAATCCCAGCACTGGGGAGGCTGAGGCAGGAGGATTGTTGTGAGTTCGAGACCAGCCTGAGCTACAAAGTGAGCTTAAGGCCAGCTTGAATTGCATAGTGAGACCCTGTCTCAAAAAGACAAAAAAAAAAAAAAAAAAAAAAAAAAAAAAAAAAAAAAAAAAAAAAAAAAAAA
>PVKA01022757.1:0-36633 GCA_004027165.1 Ctenomys sociabilis | reverse complement strand
ATTCACTTTGCCTTATCTGACTCAATTGATTTTACTTGTTGTACGTTGTATTTTACTTTGTATTTCTGCTTTTCGCTTGTTATACTAGGGAGACTATACGATATTTACACATGTGTGTCTGGTTTATTTCACTTATGAGTATATGTTCAAGTGGCATCCACTTCAGTATAAATGCTTCAAACTTATCATTCTTAACAGCTGAGTAATATTCCATTAGCAGCACAATGTGTGATAGCAAAATCTTGGAAACAACCAAGATGTCCATCACATGAGGAATGGTGGTCTTTTGTGACGAGCTCATTTCATCTGATACAATGCTTTCAAAGGACACTTCCCCCATGGTCTGCTTCTTGCTTGTGTGTTTTTCTGTCTAGATTTCATACTCTAAGTAACTATTCTGAAAATAATGACACACACTGTGTCTGTGTTAACTACTGTTATTCTCTTATTTTGTTGCAAAATCTGTTTTATTGTTTCATAAAGTAAAAAATTTAAACAAAAACTGTTTATTCTCCTTGTGGCATGTATCAGTAGCCTTTTTATTGCTAAGTAGTATTCCATGGCATGGCTGTGCCACATTGTATACATCTATTCATTAGGTAATGACTCACATTTCATTAGCTTTGGTACAGTCTTTTAAAAAAATTCTATACTTTATAAGGAGCCACACTAAAGAAGACTTAACTATGGTAGGGACGTGAAAGACCATATGGTTATGGCTATCCAAATTTTGTCAAATTCAATTCAATGTAAACGAAATTTAATCTAAAATTTTACCAAATTCAATTCAATTCAGGCTTAATTTAATCCAAAAACACTCAGAAAATATGAAAGCATTGTTTGGCTGATAATATAAAAAGTCTTAAGGAAAGAAAACAAGAGGACAGCATTGGGTTTCAACTCAGTTGATTCATAATCTAAGGAGAAAATAACGCTCGTGGCCCCCCAGGGCAGGAGCAGCCTCCCCCTTATCTCAGGGAGGAACCCGAGCAATCACGTCTACGTCAACTCCAAGCAATTAAGGAGAAATTAACAATTGCTGCATCAGGGAAAAGAGTTCATTAAAGGAATCTAGAGTCAGTGTTTCTCTAAGATGAATCCCAGCTGTTCTAAAAATCATTAAGTCTCATGGCAGGGCCAATTGGTTGTGGTGTTTACAATTGCAATATGACCGTATTTGTGCAGCCCAAGAGGGTAGAACCATGACTGGTTTTCTAGGAAAGTCAGATCTCTGAGAAGCTTACAAGATGGAAGACAAGAGAGAAAGAGAGAAAAACACTGCCTCTGAATTTGCTCCCTTACACCGTGGAGAGGTCATGTGAAAGAACAGGTTCCAGCACCGCCTGCTTGCCAGGCGCTGACGGTGGAGGGAAAGGGAGTCTCGGGGACATCGGCTTGGCAGTTGCGGTGGAACGGCGCAGAAGCACGGCGCAAGTCAAGCTCGGAGAACATGACCAGCTCTTCCTAGTCTCGGCCGAAAAGGCTTCGCGCTGCATCTGGAGGACTGAGGGCGTTGGCTGCGCGGGGAGAGGAGCGAGGGACGGGCAGAGCCACAGCCTGCAGCCATCAAGGGGCACGGGGCCGAGGCCGGCTGTGGAAGTAGGTCGCACGCTCCCTGGCCGGGCGGGGAAGGGGAGGAGCTCGTTAGTGCTTGAACTAGTATTATTTAAAACGTTTACCATGAAAATATGTACGCATGAAAAATAATACAAAAATCACGTTCCATAAACACTGTACTATGCAAGTGAACTGCACCAGCTGTTCCGCAGTCGCCCCGACGCTGCTCCCTCTGCTTTGTTTAATTTCAGTGAACGGCTTCAGAGCAACGCGCCCGCCTACCTCGGCTCGCGCAGGGCTTCGCGCGTGGATTCCTTCTCGTCTAACCACGAAGCGCGCCACTGGCACCATTTAATCAGGTCCACGACAAACGACTGCAGTCGTCTCACGTCTATCCGATAACACGCGTGCTCAACTCTGGCCCCCGCGAGCGTCCCCTGATGCCCTAGGTGGCCAGGACTCCTTGGGACGCCAGCCTGGGGCGCGTCCTCTGCCCGCGCCCTCCCGCGTGGCGCACTGCCTGCCGCGCTGCGGCCGCCTGACTGCTGGGGCGGTGCTTCGCGCTCCGCGTGCCCCGTGTGCGTCCTCACCGGTGTCCTTTAATTTTTCTTCTCTCTTTCCAGTTTACTGGGGAAGGTCTGACATCAGCTTCGATGTTTTGGGGTCGGAACACCTCGCAGGAGGCACCGTACCCGTCCCACTGCATTCCGCCCGAGGAAGAGCTGCAACAGCGACGCAAGCACAGGCGTGCAGAAGCCAGCCCCGCTGGGCCGCCTGCAGGTCCGCGGCGGTGGGTCTCTGTGTGATTAATACGCACTACTTTTAAAAACAAGAAATCAAGCTCAGGGACCGGTTGTTTGATCCCCGGGCCTACAGTGCTGGCCCCACCCCCGGGGCGCCCTGAGACAGCAACTGAGCCTGGGCGTGGTGGCGCGTGCCTGTAATCCCAGCTCTCAGGAGGCTGTAAACAGGCGGATCACTACGAGTCCCATCTAGTACCGAGACTCTAAGCACCCTGTAGATCCTTCTCTAAAAAATAAAATAAGAAAGAAAGAAAAAAGAAATCGAGATAGACGTTCATACTATTACCAGCGATCAACCAGTTGGGGAGAGAATTAAAGGATTTCCTTCAAATTTGATTTGCCTGATGGATATTTGCCTATTAATTATTAACATCTTTGGAAAATACTTAAAAACTTAACATTAAATCATTTTGCATGTTGTTCAGCCTTAGGACATATAGGAAACAGACACACGAACCTTAATTTATTCATTAGCATACATAATTGGATTTTAGGACTGTAAAGCTAAACCTTGAAAATCTTTTTGGCTGCATAGCATATAGGAGAAGTTTCAGAAAGTGCTTGGGATGACGACAAGAGAATTACTTAATTAATTTATATTTTAGATTGTTCAGCGTCCACTGCTAGATTGGACTCACGAGGATCCACCTGTTTACAGCCTCCAAAGAGCTGGGATTACAGGCATTACAGGGTGTGCCACCACGCCCAGTCTCTGGCTCAGCAGGCCCTCAGGGAGCAGGGCCAATACTGCAGGCTCAGGGATCACACCTCCAGCCTGGTGCCTGCTTGCAGGCACTTTAATCTGCTGAGCTATTTGGCCAGCCCTGACAAGAGAATTTATACATCATAGCAATGGTATTTTATATTGTCAAGTCAAGAGCATTAAAAATCAAAGCTGGTTCTTTGAACAGATCAGTAAAGCCTAAGCCTCTAGACAGACTAAGAAAATGTCACAAATAAAAGCACATCATTACAGAACCAATGAGTGGGAAAAGAACAATTAAAAACCATGAACAGTTCTAGGCCTCCAAATGTGATAATCGAGAGGAAGTGAAGCAGCCACTTGCCTGCCGGAGCTCACGGAAACGGGTAATAGTTCTGTCTCTTAGAGGAATTGAACCACTAAGTAGTCACTTCTAAAACAGAAGCCCTGGGCTCAGGGGGGTCGCTCCCGTATGTACCAAACATGTAAGAAAGCAATTTGATCAATACTC
Source organism: Ctenomys sociabilis (assembly GCA_004027165.1). NCBI lineage: Eukaryota > Metazoa > Chordata > Mammalia > Rodentia > Ctenomyidae > Ctenomys > Ctenomys sociabilis. The sequence continues at coordinate 33,059 of PVKA01022757.1, read as the reverse complement.
TATAGTCCCTTCCCAAAAGCAGAAGCAGAGGGAATATTTCCTAATTTCTGAGGCCAGAACTAATAAAAGATTATATATATATAAAATTTTATTTTGCTATTTGAAAAACCTAACTACATAATCTGCTATCAGCATCCTAAAGGATCCGCATGGTCATACCAGGAGTTGGAGAAAGACCTGCTGCTGAAAGCTAAGACCCATTCATGATAAGAACTTTAAGCAAACGAGGAGTAGAGGGAATTCTCTTCTACTTCATCAACAATCTCTGCAAAAACTGCAGCCAACAAAGCATTATGTTTAATAACAACAAAGCTTTCACACCACGGTCGGAACAAGGCCAGGACCTCCTCTCTAGCCTCTCTTTCAACTCCATGCTAGAGATCCTTGCCAGTGCAGTAAGACAAGAAAAGGAAATAAAAGGCACACAGATGTACAAGAAGAGCCATTTGCTTTCCTGGGGGACATTCTGAAGCCACAGCTTGGGAACTGCAGCCCCAGGCGCATACCCCTCCAGGTTTGAGTTCAGGAAAGAGAGTGAGTTTTTTCATCCTAGTAGCTTCTACATAATTTTCTGAATTCATTCTGATTTGGCTGATTTAGACAGCCCATGGCTTCCTGGGCCAGCTGCTATGATTCTTTCAGTTTTATAGACAAGCGTCATCCTTTATGTATTGGTTAAGTCTGGGTCACGTGACTGTAGAGAATCCAGGAGACCACTGCAAGAGAAGTGTGCATCGGAGGAAGGCAAGAGCAGTCAAATGTGTCCTGTGCTGCACTTTCCTATCTCTCAGGCTTTGCTCATCATTCCTGCATCACGGATGACGCACCAAGACCACCAAGTGGTGTCGGAGGAGACTCAGATCCCCCCACTCAGCATGTGTTGCTTCAGGCCAGGCACGCTGGCACACACCTGCAATCTCAGCTCCAGGAGACCGAGGCAGGACTGAGTTCGAGCCCAGGCTGGGTAATGTAGTGACATAGCATGACGCCCCCCGTCTCAAAATAAAAAGAAATAAAAACGAAAGGCCTGGGCACGTGGCTTAGTGCAAAGGTCCTGGTTTCAATCTCCAACACTGAAAAAGAAAAAAGAAATGGAGGAACTATTTCATTGGGTTAGATTGCTGTAGACTGGAATAAATATGAATTACTCCAAAAATTATAAGAACTCCCTTCTCAGCCAGAAGGTTTTTTTTTTTTTTTTTCCTTCCTTCTTTCTTTTTTTTCTTTGCTGGATAAAAGAAAAGATTTTGGAGGCAAACATAGAAAAGCTTCCTTTTCCAAATTATCAGTTGTTATTGCAAATGTCGCTGAAATCAAAATGATGGATGGAATGAGAATCAGCTCCTGAGAAAGTTGATGGCCCCAAGGGACAATTTCTCATTATTCCTATTGATCTTGAAAATGCCACGTGATTCAAGTGGCAAATTAGCTGGCAGACTGTACTGAGGGGATTTCCTACCACTAGCAAAATCATCCTCTGACCTTCTAAAAATGAGATTTTACAGTTTGGGGATATTCCAAAATATTGTCACTGAATGACTAATTTCTCCTCTTAAGAGGAAGACATTGAAACAAACATACCTTTCACTTGGTGTAATGGCTGTGCTCAGGCCATAAGGATCTGGAATAAATTACTGAAATAAAAAGTGTTGGCACATGGCAGTGAGCAGCTACTTATAATTCAAACAATGATTCTTTGCTCCCTCTTGCTCTTTGCTTTCTCCCAAAAGCACAACTTGGAAGAACTGGCGACTACACTGTGGATCCCCGAGGGCACAGATGCTATCTGACTGCTTTCGCCAGCCTGCACAGAGCCTCACAAAGGGCAGGGGGAAGGCGAACAGAAGGGTGTGGGATAGGGGGACTAATGATTTATTTAACTTTTCCTGCAGTCTCCAAGCTTCTGGATTCCATAGAGACACACTTGGTTTTCCAGAGTTCCTAGCCCAGCTGCAGCTTCTGATTCGAGTGCCCCTCCCCTCTTTGGCACTGCCTCCTGCTTCTGGCCCATCTCCTCTTCCTTGGAAGTTAGTTCCAGACTCATCATTGTCATGTGTAGAGTTTACTGTCCCCACCTAAAGCTCAAGTCTTGTGATATCATCAACCTTGGTTTATATTTTTATACCCCTTATAACAACACGGCCTTCAAATACGTAAATTTAAATTTCTCCCTGTTGCTGATAACCTGCATAGTTTTTGCAAAGATATATTCAAGAGTAAGGCAGTAAAATATTTTTAAAAACTAAAAACAGAAAATACGAATCCATATCAATGGCAAAAAAAAGGGGGATCAATTATTTCAGAGGTAATTAGGTCATTATACTTGCACTTGTTTTTGAAAGTGAGACACCAGATTACGTGCTGAATGCCAATGCCTGGGCAGAGATACTTCTTCCCTGGAGAGCTGAACTCTGTGAGAGGCTACAACAGCATCAGTTTTGCAGTGATGAGGGGTCCAGTTTGAAAGCCAGTCTCTGCCCTGTTCCTGTGGGACACTGGACAGGGGCTCAGCCCGGGGAGAAAGCTCAGTGGCATAAGCGCCTGCCTGGCAAGTGCAAGGTCCCAAGTTCAGTGCTGTGCACGCGCGCGCACGCATGCGCGCGCACACACACACACACACACACACACACACACACACACACACACACACACACACACACACAATGGTTGAGGTGCTCAAACTCTCTAGACCTCAGCTTTTCACTGGGGAAAGAATGCTCTGATAGCGCTAAGCCTTGGTGCTACCATAGAAGCTTTATCTTGCTTGCGCCTGCGCACATCTCGGCGCGTGGGTGCGTCACTGGCCGGCGAGCAGCGGGCAGCTGATTTGAGGGTGTCTGTGTGTTCTTTTCAGAAGAGCCAGACCAAGCCTTCACTGGTTGCCATGCTGCACACCCCGTCCACCCTCTCATGACCCTCTGCTTCCAAGAGACCTTCAGCCCATGTTAGGAGTGGGTGAGCTCCTGGGAGGGTTTTGCTCCTTCAGCAAGCGATGGGAAAGAACCACGATCGGAGCCCACGGAGACCCGAATTAAGTGATGCTGGTCACGCTGTCTTAGCCCTCGGACCCAGGGCACTCACTTCCACACGCGAGTGTTACCCTGAGTAGTGGGTCAGCTGTGCTGCCCCGCAGCTCCCATGGCTTCCGTGGGGACCACTGTGACCACTGGGCAAGGAGGACACCGAGACTGCCCAACCCTGGCAGCACACGGGCAGCTCCAGCGTCGCCGGGGCTTGCTTATTCCATTGCTGGATGCTGACTCTAGTGTGGTGCACAGAAGGGCTCGAGGATGCCAGTGGCCCTGGTTAGCAATCTGGTTTCACAATCTCAATGCACTTCCCTTCCTGGCCGGGCTGGCTGCCCAGTACGGACCGCGTTTGTAACACGCCACCCATAATAAGGGCCAGCAGCCTCAGCAGGAGCGGGGTAAGAAGAGACATTCTTCCTGTGCCTCGCTGGCTTCTGGAAAGAAACAGCATTCCCAGCCATAGAGGCGGGTTAGGCCACTGGAGACCTGGGAGAGTGCTCCGCGGGGAAGTGCTCACTGCGGGGTTGGGGCAGTGGGGGTGGGGGAGGAGCACAAGCCCTGGTTTCCCTTTAACCACAGGGGAGGAAGTAAACAAAACATTCCAGCCAACGTGATTCAGAATTTCCCCGCTGCCTAGCCAGTGCGCCTGGTGCAGACTCTACCCAAACACCCTCAAAGCGCAGTCCTGGCTTGGCGGCGGCGGCGACGGCGGGGCCCAGGCACAGGGAGCAGGCGGGCATGGTCTTTCCTCTCCCTCTCCTTCACCTCGGTCACCCCATCTGTGAAGGGAAGGCTTAGGGCGAGAGGTGTGTCTCTGTGTCCTTTCTCGTGGACAGCCCCTTCCTCTGGCCCAGCTGCTTTGCCCTGCTGAAGTCAGGACTTCAGCGCCCAGCCTTGGGCCACGGCACACGCGGGCGCCTCCTCTCGCGCTGGTCTTGGCCATAGCTCCGTGTAGATGGGCTTTCTGCGCAGAAATCTTGCTGCGTTCCTCCTCTTACAGCCTTGTCACTTTATGTTTTAGTGCGATCTACTCACTCCTTTTTCAATTTCCCCCAAATGCCAGATATAAAAGAACGGCACCGAATAAGGTTTATCAACCACAACTAACAGGAAATAACAAAAGAAAGGTTACTTCGTGGCCAGGCAGATAGCTTCAAGTGGAATTGGGGACATTTGTATTTAAAAAAATTGCAGAATATGAAAAAAATGGCAGGACACAGTCACGGCTGAGACCTATTCCCCCCTTCTCCTCCCTGTCCTTGCCCCTGAGCACTGCAGACCCGGCTCCCCGTTCCGCCTGCTCCCTCCTTCCAGGCAAGTCTGGGAGGCTTCACCCCTTCTCCAGCTTCATTTCCTACTGGAGTCTGGCTCTTCCTGTCTTTCAACAGATTGGCCTGCCCATAGCCTGGGGCTGGTTCTCCACATCTAAAATGGTCCAAAGTATTTTTGCAAAGACTAAACAAATCAGCAGTGGTCGAGTTAGGGCCCCGGGGTGTCCTTCGGACCCTGGCCAGGCTTCTCTTCAGCAAGGGCCTCCTCAAGAGTCTTCAGTTCTCCTTGAAGCCCTCCTCTAGCAAACAAGTTCCTGTTCTTAAAAGTTCCTGCTAATGGCCCTGCATTTGGGGAAAATGTGATGAGAAGTTCTGTCCCTGCTTCCTCCCTCCCTCCCTTGCTTTTCTTTAGCAACATTCACAATAACTAGGGACAGAAGGTTCGGTTAATGCAATTTCTAACTATAGGAATTTATGTCAAGGAACAAAGTGTCTTAACATACTTTTAAGACTAGGTTTTGGCAGTTTGCTGGGTCTTCCAAGAATTTTATCAGGAAGCCTTGGTGCTTTTTCATCGCTCACTGTGAAATTCCTCTGGTGTCTGCGCACAGGAACCCGGCTCTGCAGCTCTGGCAGAGAGCCGTGTGGTGAGACGCAGCACCTGGCTGGGGTGTGCAGTTCAGCAGGCGTCCAGCTACTTGCTAACTGGTGAGGATGGGTGCGCCCTGCAGGGCAAGGCCACGTAGGTGTTTGTTTCGTGGCTGCATCCTTTTTCCTTCTCCTGTTTTGTCACTAAGCATTGAAGATCAGCTGCCCAATCAAGAGCAGTGGGAAAGGCTACTTTTTCCAAGTCCAACCAAGCATCTGAGAGGTTATAGCTTCTGCAAAGGGCGACACGGTGCCAGCACAGAGGCTCTGGATCTCCTGGCTGCAGATCTGGGAGGGATGGACGACCGCCCTTGTGGAAATACACGCTTCTCACTGAGGAGTGTTGGGGGCAGACAAGTGCTGGTTCATCAGTTCCGTGGGAAGTCTCCCCCCGCAGAGCACACTTCTTCTTCCCAGCAAAGCCCAGACTTTCTTTAGGTGTCCTCCACACATTCGAGACCATAGGGCATGCCGGGCGTCTACCCTGGCTCCAGCAGGAGGCCCTGGCTACTCTCATTTCACCAAGACAACAGCAGCCTGGCGGAATGACTGGGCTAGGATCGGACCCGGCCGTGACATGTGATACACTTGCTTGCAGCATCTGGGGACTGATGGACATAGCTGCCGGAAGAGAAGCATCCAGGCTTCAAGTAGACTGCGGAGAGACGGCATCTTTCTGCCTCTGGACATCGGCTTCCCTGAGGCCAAGGTCAGTAACAATCACAGGCATTTGTGGGGGTAGAGAAGAGAGAGGAGGAGGAAGAAGAGAGGGGAAGAAGGCCAGAGCCTGTCACGGCACCATGGAGCTTCGCACTCTGTTGTTCCTTGAGCTGTTTGGCTCACTCTGCTCCTTCTGTTGGAAATACAAATCTTATCGTTCAAAGCTGCTGGGCTGGACCTGTCTTTGACGCCCTAGGCAGGCTAAGTCCTGGTGCACCTTGCAAAATCCAGGTGGAGTGAGCAACTTTCCCAGCCTCAGGCATCAACCCCAGTTAACCTTTTGCGGAAGATTCGGATGCAGGCTGCCAGTGCAGTGGATGGATTTGCAACATCTGCCCTACATATGGAATGGGAAAATTCCAAAAGCCTCACCTCACAGCCATTGGTGCAACAATCTAAAGGTTCACCGTTGATGCGGAAGTAGTGTCTGCCCCTAGCATTTCAGGGAGAACCCTGTGTACATGGACGGAGATGCTGGCCACAGAGTTCTGTACGCTCTCTAACCGACCCCATCTGAAGCCCTGCATCACTAAGGGTTTCATTCCTGTTTCCCCCTCAGGAAATCTGCAAGGTATCCCTCGTGTCCCCAATGTGCCCTGCATGTAGATGTAATTTTCAAACAAGAGCTCAGAACACACAACCTGGCCAAGCTGACATTCTCTTAAATAGCTGGTGCTCACATGACCAAGATCCAGACTGTGATGTGAGAGGGAGAAGCTTTCTGGCACAGAGAAAAAAATACCATGACTGAATAGCTAATGGTTTAGATGTCTGGCGTAACAGAAAATTTTACCCCTGGTGGATACATGCGTTTAAGCAGCACTTTCTGCTCTGTGCACCCATTTGAGAAGGGCCCAGTTGTCACTGGCACAGGCTTGCTGCCCAGTCATCCTGTGGCTTGTGGGTGGGGGTGGGGTTCTGAGTCTCGGTTTTAAAGTGTACCAGTGACACACATCAAAGGCCAAGCTTTGTAAGAGGCTGGGCAGCCGCCTGCCTTCCTCCGGCTCCACTGCAAGCCTGGAAACAGGCCTGCCTGTGCTCATGTGAGCCTGAACCTGCAAGGGTTCGAGCCAGCTCCGTCAGCAGGGGAGCACAAGCACCCACTTCATTTTCATGTGGTTGACCAGTGGCTTGCCGCCAAGTGTCCCAGCACACCGTGCCGGGACAGCTCTGGGAAGCCCTGCTTCCCGCAGAAGAAGGCAGCTCCTTCCTCAGCCTATGGCTTCCTTGAGGGTCTGAGAACAAGGAAAAGGAGGCACTCCAGCTATGGCATGGCTGTCGTCAGGGACAAATCATGAGCGTGCATTTCCCCGAACACAGCTGGGAGGGAATCTTAGGGGGACTGAAAGGGCTGTCGCTTCTGAGGGAGCTAACACTGGGCTCCGATGACTATAGGGGAGGGCAGAGGTCAGGGCATGGGACACAGCCACTAACTGTGTGGGGCATGCAGTGGTGTGAGAAGCAGCCTAGAGTGAGGCTGATGACTGCACTCTCCTGTCCAAAGAGCTGGATTCAAATGTGGGCTTAACCATGCTATAATTTCTTTTCTTGCATGCATTGTCTAGCCTGTCTGGATCTCTGTTTTTATGCCAATATAATAGAGGTCAGAAAGCACCTGCCTCACAGTCTTACAGCACGTGAGTGAGTAGATATTGATAAGGCAGCCGGCTGAGGGCCTGGTGCATGCCAATGCTTCTGCATGCCTCGATCTGCAGGAAAACGGCAGGGCGAGCATTCTTCCTGTTTGAAACCTTTTTGTTTACACACAAAAAAATTTTTTTTTACAAAAAAAATTTCAGTTTTCTTTGAGTGGATGCAAAGAAAACAGCCCTCTCTGTGGAGACAAGACCATGGGTGTGCTGCACTGCGGCCAGGACTGGGGACTGGGAGACTCCTGCTGAGGGCCAGGCCGCAGTGGCCGCGAGACCGTGGGAAGATGCCGCTGGTCAGTTCAGCAAACACCTCCTGGGTGCTGCTCCCGGGCCCAGCAGCATGTGTGTGGGACATGAGGACAGTGGGCCAGGGCCTTCTGATGAGGAGTGGGGGCAGAGGCTTTCTTCACACTTGGCCTAGACCTTGAAGGACTTAAAAGAATTGCATGAAGTGAATTGCAGTAAACAGTCTTGGCAGAGGCTCGGAGATCAGATAAAGATGTGGCTGGGAAGAACAGGAAGTTTATTCTGGAGTCTTCTGTTTATGGAAGCTTGAAAGGCTTGGTACCACAGCAGTGGAGGAAGAGCCATGGAGGTTTGGACAAGAGGGAGAACACACACACGCAGGCACGCACACAAGCACACGCACATGCACACATGCATGCACAAACACACATACATACAAGTGTACATACACACATGCACACACAGGCTTGCACATATGTGTGCACACATACACACATATACACATGCATGCTCACACACACAGAAAAGGAAAGGGGTAGAGCTTGGGCTCCTGGACAGTTTGCAATCTATTTTCAGATTCCAAAAGTGGATTAAGGTCCAGATTCACAGTGGCAGTTATACAAATAGAGAAAGCAACAGATTTAAAAAAAATGTATTTAGTACAGGGTCTACAAGGTCTCAACACAGATCAGACTTTTAGTGATCCTTGCTCTTTTTCAGCTTTCCAAGTTCTGGGATTACAGGCATGCACCATCATGCCCAGTCTTAGTCCCATCTAGTGCACCCCAGGAGCGGGGATGGCACTGCATGCTGGGGATCGAACCCCCACCCCTGCACTAAGCAGGCGCTTTTGTCTGCTGAGCTATCTGACCAGCCTCTACAACAGACTTTTGAAGAAAGGGCTGATGATAGTACTCAGTGACTGAATTTACCAGGCAAACGGGGAAGAAGGCAGAGAAAATGTGGTTCAGTGTCCTTCTAATTAGTTGAGGTAATGAAAGCCTTAAGTTGGCTCAAGACAGAATCTCAAAAGTTCCTGGCTAAAAGGCAACCCATTTGGTCCACAGCAGAAGAAGAAGACATTAAGGATTAGCTCAAGGCTGGAAGGGCATTCCCATCTGGTGATACTACCACAGAGTGGGACAGATGACAGTGTCACAGGAGGAGCAGGGGCGGGGTTGGGCCTGAGTTGAGGCGAGGAACATCAAGTGAAGGTGGAAGAGAAGTTTTGAACTCCATAAGATTCCTGAGGGCACTGACTGGGTGGGACTGGAACAAGGGAAGTGAGCTTGGTCCAGGAAGTGTGGGGTGTGGGCACCGATGGGATTAAGGACAGTCACAGGCAGCTGTGACCAGCACCTGTGCCTGGGGCAGGGTCATGTCTGTCCCACAGATGCTGTAGAAGTGCTTCCCACAACAGTGCTTCCAAACTCCAAGCTGGGCAGATGGCTCAGTAGAATAAGCACTTGCCTGGCAAGCGCAAGGGCCTGAGTTCAATCCCCAGTTCTGCCAAAAAAAAAAGGAACCAAACTCCAAAGCCAACCCCAGGGTGCCTGGATGCCGAAGCCAGAGAGAAATGCTGCAATCACTGGCCAATCTTTCTCAGCTCACAGATGGAGCCACTGAGGCTACCAAAGCTATCTGTGGAGGAAGGGACACAGCCACTCAAAGGGGGAGGCCTAGGAGCTGTTTCAGAGCCCGAGTGTTGGAATCAGGCAGAACTTGGACAAATGACTTCTCTCCTCTCAGCCCCATTTTTGCTGACTTCATTTTAGAAATGGCAAACAACAAAACCATCTATAATAGGAAAGTGGGAGTGTCACATGGAGGGTTCCATGCAAAGCTGAGGGTGCTGCTGGCACTGAGGGTCACTTGCTTTTCCCCTGCCCTTGGTGGGAAGTGAGCAGCTGTGTGTTGGCACACAGCTGCTCCACTGCAGGGGACAGAAAGCCTTCTGCTTCTTGCAAGACTCAAGTCAAACCCAGCCCAAAGCCTGGAGCTCCCATTGGGCTCCCTTCAGCCTCTCCTGCACTGTGGAGATGGGAAGCTTGCCCTTGGGGGCTGGAGAGGTGCAAACACTCAGAGAAAACTAAACTTAGCTGGTGCATCCATCTCTGGGGCAGTGGCATCAGCCAACATGCTTTGTGTGGCCAAGGGAACTTGGAGAGGAAGACACAGGAGGCATTCTGGAGACAGGACACACTCTTCTTTCTTCCTAGGGGAAGGGTTTCCCCTGTAATCCCACTGATAGCATTTGCTGAGATACATTACCTATCATTGCGAATGTTAAACGCACAAAAGATAGCAAAGACTGAAACTGCTCAGGGGAGCAATTTCTATGTACGAGGCACCTTACGTATGATACGTACTAATTCTTCACTGTATGACAGGTGTTGGTATTGTATTTATTTGGATGCTAAGAAGCAGACTGCATTGGCACAGAACAGAGACCCCATTTCGCCAAGATAGCGGTGAGGAGGTGAAGAGGGTTGGCGTGGAGGCCGTGAGCCTTGCTCCGCAGGCTGCTGTCTAGACGGTGCTGCAGCTGTCTGACCCCAAGCAAATGTGAGAAGATGGAGGGTAGAGACCGCAGGGCAGGGGCACAGGGAGGGCAGCTAGGGCCGAGCAGCAGGGGGAATGGGTGGTTAGGTGGGGAAGAAGGAGGGCAAGAAGGAACATTGTAACTACGCTGAATGCGTGTGTGTGCGCGCGCGTGCGCACATGCGCACAGGGTCTCACTATGCAGCTCACACTGCTAGTGATCCTCCTGTTTTCATCCTCCCCAATGCTGGGGTTATAAGTATGCGCCACCATGCCTAGTCTCGGTGGCAAGCCCAGAGTGCCTGGGGTTGGGGCAGGCATGGCATGTGGTGCCAGGGATTGAATCCTGGTCCCTGCACTTGCCTAAGCAGGTGCTTAGCCCACTGAGCTATCTCACCGGCCCTCCGTGTGCCTGAAAAGAAGGGTGACATCCAAGAAGTAGTGTCCACAGCCTGGGCACTGCATTGCTAGGTGTATTGCTGCATCTCTGCAGGGCCCTTAAGAGTCCAGGGTTGACAAACAGGCAGGTTCAAAGGTTCAGACAAGGTGAGAAGGGCAGAGTTCCCACAGAAGTACATATTTCCCTGAAGCAGAGACTCAGGCCTCCCCGACTCGGCCACCTCAGCTGCCACATGAGGCCGGCAGGCAGGAGCCAAAGTTATTCTGCACAGCGACGCTCAGCCATGCTGTGACCTTGAGCCTTGGTTAAGCAAATGGGAGGACCACAGTGAAATGCATGGGCACGCGGGCTTAGATAGTGTGCATGGTTTCTCTCCCATGAAAAGCCCGACTGCAAATCAATCAAAGAGCAGAATAAAAGGTGAGTAACAGGAAACAGAGAGCTGGATCGGTTGCAGAAGGGGAGGAGACGAAGACACAGAAGGAAACGGAGGGAGGGACAGGACACAGCATTGAGGGGCACAAGAGCCAACTCAGCACAAGGAGTCAGTTGATCGTTATGCATTGCAAATGTGCACTAATAAACATTAAAGCTAACGAAAGAGAAAATGGGATTAAGAATAACACAGAGCTGTGGTGGGGACGGGTGTCCCATCTGCAGTTCACAGATCTGCACTCCAGGCCCGGACACTGATAGCCATACATGTTACTAATGAATACAAGGATGGCCAGCCTTGGATAGCTGAGTTCCAGCTTCCAGTGAGTCCATTTGCCTATAAGGAACCTATGGCCTGGCTGATCGGAAGCTTTGGGGGCCAAGCACTACACATGGAGCTCTTCTCTGCGGTGGGTCTCTCTGCTCTGACCAAGGAAGGGCAAGGTGAGCAAGACCCCAGAGTGTGGCAGAAGGTGGAGCCTAGGGCTGTGCTTGTGTTTACTGTGGAGTCGATGGCATAAGCGCTCCGTGTCAGGGCTATAAATAAAATTGGAGGGGAGCTGCATATCTTTACGCATTTCCAAAGTATGCTTTTTATTATCATTATTGAGAACGGAGCATCTGCAAGGAGTATTAATAAATCAGAAGTGGTGCTAAGCCCGAGTTGTGGTGGGGCTGCTGGTATGAAGGTGGGACCAGCATTCCGAGCCCCTCAGCCAGGGTGACTTTCTATTCTCCCATTAAACAAAAGGCAACGGATGAGTGAATTTCCTATGAAATGCTATAAGATAAAAATGTGATTGTAACTGAAAGTATGAGATGCACTCAAGAACTGTTAATCAATGAACTGAAAGAGAATTCCTACTCTAGCACAGGAGGATTGCATTAGGTGCCGAAAAAGGCACTGGTGATTTTATCTGAGACTTCCAACATAGTTATGAAAGTTGCTTTAACAAGTATTTGCCATAGAAACTGTAAAGCAAAATGTAAGAAACTGCAGGCCAGTCTGATCAAAATAATTAGAGCAAAATGTCCTGGGTAGGTTCTGTTACTTCTACAACATTTACTCATTTTTCTGTTAACCTCTAACTTTGATGTGTGACATTATGAATTCTTCACAGCAGTACAGGAAACAAAAGCATGAATTTTACCATTTATATGAATATGCTGCCCGAGACTAGGTTTTCTGAGCTATATGAGGAAGATACCTGTCACAGTAGCAGAAGGGTGAATGAACTGAATGCTTTTAGGTAGTTTAAGAACAGCTTTGGGCCGGAGAGATGGCTCAGTGGAATAAGAACAGCTTTGGATACTCAGCAAGGGCCTGAGAAATGATGATTTTCATACCAATAAATCTGAACATTCCTCTTCCTGTGGGGGGATGGGAGTGGTGGTAGCTGTACCTGCTTAAACGCTCTAGAACATTCCAGTGACATACGATTCTCAGACTTTCACACTACACACCATCCAGAGATCCAGTGTTGTTTGGGGTAGGCAACTTTTGGTTAAGTTCTAGGCAGCGATCTTTAATAAGGCCCAGTGAGAGACTAGAAAGAAAAGGAGAGAACTCAGGGTTGCTTTGAGGAGCTTTGGTAAAGAGGTGATGGTCAGCTCCACAGGGGTAGCCTCTCATCAATCTGAGGGGGAAACCAAGGGCTCCCCATGCCTTGAGGGCATTTCACAGCGCTGATGACACTCACAGCATTTGAATGGAGAGATGGTAGAGTCCGAGGACTACACTGATGGTTCGGATTAGATGAATGGCTCGGTTGCTAGGCCAATAGGGAAAGAGGAAGACTGCAGAGGGACAGGGAGGAATGTCCCTCAGGCTCGTCACGCAGCCAGAGCAAGATCCGTGTGCAGAGTGGGCTCCATGTGGGGCTTTTCACTCTCCTTTGCATTTGCAAAAACTTCCTCAGCGACTTGTTAGGAAGACTTGTGCTTTATTCTGCAGAAGCGACACTGGTGACAGTCATTCTGGCATCACAGGGACATTTATTTCAGAGAAAGTACCATCAGGTCAGGAGCCTTCTAAGAGTGAACCCAGAAAATGCTCAGATAGAGGGGCAGAAATGAGGCGAGCTGGTCAGTCGGGAAATACAGTGTGTGGCATGTCTAGCAAGCCACCAGGATGCAGTATAGACAGTCTGCCCATGCGGCAGCCCCAGGAAGCCCCTGAGTTGGTACCAGGATAGACACGGGCTGTGTGTGCAACCAACAGTCACAACGGCAATGATAACGACAACAAGCTATGACCCCCCCAAATGCAAGGGAGACAGGAATCGATTTGGTTCTGCGCAGGCAGAGTCACAAATGCTGAGGCAACCTGGACTCTCCACCTTCCAGGTTAGGTCCTGGATTTCAGAAGCTCGTCGAGAAGCCTGCTCATTGCTGTCTTCCCAGTGTGTTGCTTAGTTGCTTAGTTATCAGTATGAATTCAACTCCTGCTCACAAAGCTGTAGGCACCACAAGGTCTGGTTCATGATTTCTAGCCACCCCATCCAGGGCTAGGCCAATGGAACCTCAGCAAAGATTTGGTAACTATCTTGTGAATTGGTGAGAGACTGGAAAAACAAGAAAGTGAAGGAACAAAGAAGGGATGGCAGGAAGGGAAGGAGGGAGGGGAAATGAGGAGGGGGAGGGAAGAAAGGGAAGGGGAGTGGAAGAGCCTTGGATCCTAGGCCTGTCTACAGAGCCACGATCTGAACACAAGGGTATTTTAACTTCCAAGCCCACGGCCTTCATTCCTATATCACATAAACAATCACAAGAAAGCATCAGAGTCCTTAGTGACAAGAAGACTGGAGCAGGAGCATTAAGGCCCACAGAATGGCTCCTCCTTCCTCTGGGGCACAAACACATTTGTGAACTTGTAAGATCTCCATGCAGGTCAGAAGAGCGGAGTTCTCCAGTCAGAGCAGAGCATGGGTGAGTCTAGCAAGGTGGGAGTGAGGAGTCAGTGACGAAATTCACAGAGGACAGAAGAGGTCACAGCGAAGCATCCAAGGATGAAAGGGGAACCTGGGGAGGTTGGCCTCTGTTGACAGGCAGATCGCTTGAGTCTCCTGTCTTTCTGATCTGGCATATAGAGAAGGCACCTGTGATGAAAGCCAGCTCAAAAAAATAACGGATGCAGCATCAAAGTGGCTATCAAAGAATTGAAGTACTTCAAAGCCATTAAAAACAACTACATGAATAAAAGCACATATATACTTGGATAACTATTATTTTTTCCACCTGTCAACATGCCTCTGAAGATGCCTAATGCCAGAACCATCTGGGGTAGCAAAAGAGTTTGCTTGCTGGCTGAAATAAGCCTTCGCTCTTGTCCCTCAGATCTCGCCTGCGATGGTGCCAGAGGGCAGCTTGGGAGAAGGCGAGGCACTGAAGGATCCATCCCTTCTGAGCCCTATCAGGCCACAAATAGCATAAAAATTTAAATAAAATCAGGGTATTTATTATCATGCACAGATTCAACACCTACTCACAAAGCAAAAAACACAAACCAAAAACAGCCAGAATCCCATCTGTAGTATCTGATGTCCACCCAACTTCCAAAGTCATTGTTTAAAGATGTAAATGAGATCACAACCAGCTCTTTGACTCCCCCGCAGCCTTCCACTGGCTCAGAGGAAGCTCTGGGTCTGTGCACCCTGCTCGCCAGGCACAGCGTGCTGAGTGTCCAGTCCCAACTCCCCTTCCTAATGGTTTCCCACTGCATGGATGTTGTTTTTGATCTTGGAGCTTCCCAAGCCCCTGTCCATGTACCCCACTGTTATCTTCCCTGGCAGGCTCTGTCCCTAGACTTCTATACTCCATGACATGGGGATGTCTCAGTTCAAAGGCATTTGCTCAGGAAGAGAGTCCAGTGCTGAGGAGGCTTAAAAACAGGAGGATCACCATGAGTCCAAGCTGTGTAGTGAGACCCACTACCGAATATATGGATGATGGTGATGAAAAAGAGGAAGAGGAAGAGGAGGAGGAGAAGAAGAAGGAAGAAGAAGGAGGAGGTGAAGGAGGAGAAAAGAAGAAGAAAGAGAAGAAGAAGAAAGAAGAAGAAGAAGAAGAAGAAGAAGAAGAAGAAGAAGAAGAAGAACTCTCTTGACCACCACCTAAAGCAGCTTTTGTCACCTCCCCGTTCCGGCTGTTGACCAAATGATTCCTGTGTCACCATGATGTGCGTAGCTTGCTTGCTCACTTGGTACTTTGGTCTGATCTCCTGACTCCAGGCCTTGGAGTCCATTAGGGAAAAGACTGCGCCCTGTGAGCGCCTCCCTCCCAGGTCCGTGGGCATGGCATGGAATTCCACTGCCACAAAATCGTGTCTTCTAAGTCAGACTTTGTTGCTGAGTGTGACAAGCTCTATTCTTCGATGAACCAACTTGAGCTGTGTTGTCATGAGCCAGTGGACAGGAGAAAGCTCAGGAGAAGAAATTCAGTTTAAATAATTTAACTCACCATTTGGAGTGAGAAGCATCAGACTGAATCCTATCTGAAATTGAACACAGAACTATCTTTGGTTTTATAACTAGGCCAAGAGAGAGTTCAGTTGAACATCCTGTGACTCGATTTTTAAATTGTCCCACTACAAATACCTTATTAGAAACAGTATTTTTACTCAATTTAAACTACATACAGCCCAAATCACGTACAGCTTTCCCCTTTCTAAAAGCTAATCCCCTGTAGGTGTGAAAGGTCGAGGGGAGGGGACAACTCCCGCAAGGTTCATCACGGGTCCTTAGAACTAATGACCCTTTCCAAATCCTTTAACCAAGTCCTTCCGTTGAGAGCAGAGTTTCCAAAATACTACTGCTACTACTACTAATAACCACCGATTTAGATAACAATGTTTTTAAAATACTTCATATACATTTTGTGCTTTGATATTTGTTACAACCCATTGAGAAAGTCAGGAATGCTTGTTTACTGGTCTACATAGATGGGACAAAGAGCAGTGCTGGCCCGTCTGGTACACACAGCCGGTTGGCTGGGAGGAGGCCAGAAACCGATAACCAGCCACCTCTGCCCTTCTGGCCCACCCATAACTAGTGCACAGTGGTGGCAGAAGATGTCAGAGTTCTTTAAATTAAAATCAGTTTCTCCTTCGGTCCCCCTGCTCCTCCTGCTGGCGCTAATGGCGGCTTTTCCAGGCTCCCCTTTGCTGGGTGCATCACCAAGGCGACAGCTCAACAGAGAGCTCTCACATGTCACCAAAGTGGCTTATCAAATGAGAGCTGAAACTCACAATGTGCCAGGTGGCCAAAGAAGCAGTTCTGACTCAGTACACAAGTTAAACGGCAGGGCTGGGGAGACAGCTCAAGCTTAAGTGCCTGCGTGGCAAGCACAAGGTCCTGAGTTCAATCCCTGGTACCAAAAACACCCCCAAAATATTAAGCTCCAGACAACAGTGTAAATATATAATAATAAATTATCATTCAATGGAAAATTATACAACCAATAAAGATAATGACTTGGGAGAGTACTTTATGATTCTGTCGCAGATAATTAACATTTCCTAACTCTGTAAGAAATTTTTTTTCTCTATACATGTTATATAATGTAGAGTATATAAAATAAGAATTGTGAAGCTGGGTGTGGGGTTGGGGAGATAGCTCAATAGAATAAGTGCTTGCCTGGCAAGAGCAAGGTCCTGAGTTCAATCCCCAGTGCTAAAAAAAAAGAAAAAAGAAACCGAGAATGGTGGTACATGCCCAACATTAAGGAGGACTGAGACAAGAAGATCACTTCAATTCCAAATTGCGTAGTGAGACTGTGTACCAAATGAGTTAATAAATATAATAACAATAATTGCACCACATACTGTAGATTGAAATAGTGTTATTTTCATAGTAAGCTTTTTTTTTTTTGGTATTTTAGGGAAGGGTCTACAGGGTATTAAGGGTCTCACTACTAGATCAGACTTGTCATGATCCACCTATTTAGAGCCTCCCAGGAGCTGGGATTACAGGCACCATGTCCTGGTCTCAATCACCATCTCAGCATGCCCTGGGGGCGGGGTCTGGCATGGTAGGTCCAGGGATCAAACCCCTGACCCCTGCACCTGCTTTCAGGCGCTCTAATCCTCTGAGCTACTTGGCCAGCCCTATAGTAAGCTTTTTAGGTGGAGATTATCTAATACAGAAGAAGAAACTGAAGCATTAAGGAGTTAGATTAAGTTCACACCGCTGACGGGGGTAGACAGGTCAGGGTTTAAATTTGGGGGGGTCACCTCTGGAGTCCATGCTCTCGTAAAATATAGACACTGCCTTGAGGGTGGTTACAATCTAATGCACAGTAAAGAAGTCACGCATGTATGTGCATACACAGCTGTGTGTATATGTTCTTACAAATTGTGGACGTAGTTTTCGGTCATAAAGCAGCTAAGAGCCGACATTACTGCACGTGTCCTGCGCGGGTGCTGCGTGCTGCCTGCTCATTTTCTTGCTCAGCTGCCCAGCAATCTTATGTGGTGTGGTGTTATCTCAGCCACCTCGCAGCTGTGCTGGCTGGGGTGAAAGAACTGCAGGGCACCTGTCTGTTAACTCCGTGTTCCACACTCAGCCAACCAACCTGGTTGTTGCTTACTTCCTAACAGTGAGGTGACTGGCATTTCAATTTTCTTTGAGTCTTCCTGTTTTCAAAATTTCCTCCAATGATGTCTAGCCTCTGAAAAGCAGATGACAATAATTAAAAGAGGCAGGCAACCATGTGTGAGGTATTGCCGCTGGAAGAGGGCGTGGCCCCAGGCCAGGGGACTCCCACACAGCAGATGGGGGTGCTGGGTGAGCAGAGAGCACAGGCCCGGCCCTGCCCGGCACAGGAGTCCTCTGGAAGCTTGTGGCGGCCATCAGGCTAGCACGTACTCTCCTCTCCTGTAGAGCAAACCCACTTCCACATGGGCCACGAGCACTAATTTGGGCAGCTCTCATGGTAACATGCACTAGGTGTGTGCCTGGAGTGTGTCTGCCCAGGTCTGTGAGCCTTCCTGGTCCTTCCCTGGGCTTCATTCATTCACTCGTTCATTGCGTACTCATCGAGCTCTTACACACGTCACACATTGGGCCATGTCAACAGGAGTCAGGCATGACACCTGTCCCAGCAGAGTCCTCAGGCCTCCCACGAGGAGCAAACACAGCAAGTATGGGAAAGCAGCAGCCTTACCAATAGAGCACCCAAGAGCTGCTGGGAGCAAGACCGAGGCGCTGACCTTCATCTCTCTTGCTGCCTGCCCTCCCCCACAGACTTGGGACTTTGGGGGACTTGTTGTGCCAGTCTTACATAGACGTGTGAGCCAATTCTTCAACCCACCCCCAGACACACCTCCTATTGTTTCAGCTCTTTCTCTGGAGAGCTCTGCACTTTCTGATTTAATTCTTACAACCATACTCCTTCGACCATCCATGAGAAAGCCTGTAACACCACTTTCATTAGGTTCCCAATGTCAGCCACACACAGGAAGATTAACCTGGGTCAGGCTGAGCCCTCGAAAACCAGCACTATGTGGTTGTGGACCCGATAGTTGAGAACTAAGGGCTGGGTGTGCATGGGGAGGGGAGCACTCAACCTGCAGCATCTGGAAGACTTGGCTGAAGAAGGCACTGTTGCTTGACCTTGAACGATAGGAATGGACCATTACCCACATGCAGAGGGAAGGAATAGCATGCACAGCACAAAGAGAATAGCACACAGCTGTGTCCGGGCAGCACAGTGAGAGACGAAGGTGCAGGGTACCTTGTGTGTGATCGATCGCCCTGCACAGCGCACTTGGGTCCGTGCCTGCATCTTCAATGGCAGGTGAGACACCAGCCCCAGATGGCTGTTAGGAGACACTCAGGAAGGTGGCAGGCAAAGTCTATCAGATGTGCTGGCAGCAGGTGTGAGGAAGAGAACAGAGTCCGGAGCTACTGAGGAGGGGTGAACTATGGCTCTCGAGGATCTGCTGGGATGGGACAGGAATGAATCCAAACACTGACTCTGGCTTAGCTATCTAGAGACACAGTTCTTCAAAGTGAGAAGAGAAAGTTGATGGCTGGTTCTTTGTGCTGAATACCACTTGCTGCAGAGACCAGAGTCCATGTCCTGCCAGGGTTCCACCAGCTAGCGCAAGTGGCTTCGCACAGGTCACATTCAGTGATTCGCTAAGGGTATTTGCAGTGGTGGGTGCACAGCTCGACCACTCTGTTCTGCTACATTTGAAATTAGGGAAGCTGCCCACAGTAGGCAAAGCAAGATAATATCATTCATGAGCTGACTGTAATCAATCCACAGAGGTGACCTGCAATGTGAGGATGGGGTAGTTCCTGCAACCCGCGAGAGCTGCAACTGACTCATGATGCCACTTGCGGACGGGAAGACTGGCATGCTGCACGAATGTTGGGAATAAAGGACGATGGGAGATGCTAACACATTAGCAGTACAGTCAAGAGAAAAATCTGCAAGTCTCCTCTGCAGAAGAGTAGCACCAATAACCTATGTGAAAGAACACAGCAAGCTGTCACCTTCAGCCTCTGAACTCTAAGACAGCGACAAGTGATTACAAGCTGAGAAACGAGTGAGAAAATAATGGCATTTGCCCCACACACTTCCAGGTGTCTTCAAGTTCATTTGAATTTCACAACTCCATGTGGTGGGATCCAGCAGCATCGTGACCTTACCAACAGGAAGCTGAGGTCACAGTATTTCCAGAACTTTCTCAAAGTCATACAACTAGTGTGCAGGAAGCGCTCTTCTGCAAGGTCCGGCGCTTCCCACCACCCTGGACTGACCGGGGGACGACAGATGCAATCGCCATGAAAGCGGAGGAGAGAGAGCTATAAAGGGCCACGTTGTGTGTGCTCAGCAGAGCCACGGCCCTGGGGACACACGCGTTTGTGTGTCTTTTGGCAGCCACCCAGTCAGCCTCAGCACCTTTCAATGTGAAAGGCATTATGGGTTCCAAGTCTTTGTCTACTCACATTTTTGGAATCATTGCTAAAATAAACTTGGGTTTGTTCTCTTCCACAGAATAGAAATAAATCCCTGGATAAGTTCTTTCTTTCGGCCCTGGTTTCCCCAACTGTAAAAGGAGGTTGGATCATTCTGGCTAATCTTCAAATGATGGCACATGCTATCATGTGTTCACAGTAATGGCCAAGACTTTCACTGACTGAATTGTCCTTTTTGGGAGAAAAGGCTTTTGTTTGCGGTGGGAGCCAGGCTTTTTGAGAAATGCTTTGTAGAATGTAAGCTGGGAAAGTTGAGAGTCCACGGGGCTGGCGACATCGCAGTGCAATCCTTCTCACCATGAAATCCCAGGAAACAATGCACTCCGTGCAAGGAGCCCTCTGGCGTCAAACACTTGGGTGAGTCACATTCACACTGTCACCTGTACTAGAGGACCAAGATCTGATTGTTCTATCAGCTAGCTTAGTTAGGAGGAAACCCCATGTCATGTCTAGGTGGTCTGTTGTTTGCCTGTCAGCCAGAGACCCGGCCAAACAACTTTTAAGTAAAAGAAGACTTTCCTTTTGTCCAGATAGCTCAGTGGACTAAAGCACCTGCTTAGGCAGAGCGCAGGGACCACGGTTTGATTTCCAGTATGCCATGCCAGCTCTGCCCCCAGGGCATGCTGAGATGGTGATTCAGACTAGGCTTATTGGCACACGCCTGTAATCCCAGGGCTTGGGAGGCTGAAAACAGGAGGATCAGTATGAGTCGGATCTGTGTAGTGAGACCCGATAGATCCTGTACCAAACACACTTAAAAAAGACTTTCCAGCTTCATTAATATGTGCAGAGTACGGGCCTGGGCCCTGAGCCTGGCTAGCAAGTGTTAATAATGCCTCCTTTTAATTGGACTTTTGGGGTCATTTAACTTCACTGAGCCCCAGTTTCCTCCTACTTACTAGGGATCTGGCACTGATGCTTCTCCCAGACAGACATTTTCAGCTTTGCCTCAGACTCTGGCATGTTGAGCCAAGCCATGGATGTGACACTGACCCCTGTTCCTACATATGTGGCCACAGTGACCATGAGAGCACCATCTTAGGAAATCTGCAGGGCTAGAGTAGAGCCACTGTCCTCTGACACATACGCTGCAGAGTCTAACGCTGACAGACTCCTCAGAAGGAGACAGCTTCTGTCCCACTGGAGAGGACTCTCAGCTGGCAGCTCACGCTGCCCACCCCACTCTCGCCTTCTCCTAAGTACTCATTTCCAAGGGAAGCACTCTGCATTTTGTCTTTTTAAAAGCATCTCTCTACCTGATGGGAAGCTCAGTACAGGCAGAACTTTCTGCCTGTTTTCTTCACACTGAATTACATCACCCAGAACAGTGTCTGACACCTAGTAAATTAACCTGCAATTTCTGATGCACCAGGAAAGAGTCCTGTGTTGCAGGCCATAGAGTAGCCACACAGGAAGGCTGTATAAGTGCAGTTTTCATCTGCCAACCTGTGGCCTCCTTACAGGATAACCATGGAGGAAGTGCAAACCATCAGAAAGAAGGCAGTAATGTGCCTGAGCTGTGCGCGTGCACGTGCGAGCACCTCGTGAGGCAGGGCTAAGGAGAGGAGTCATGGCTTAGAATTCAACCTTGGAAGCGAATAGATGGGGGGACTCAGGCCATTCAGAAGATGCCAGAGACTCAGAGCTTCGAGGCCTAGAAGTATGTCCCATCAGCAAACTCATTTTATCTGTTTGGAACAGTCTTGGGACGCAATGACGTCCCCCAGACCTGCAACATGCAGACACATGCACAGACTTGGACCTAAGTCTGAGCTCTGGGTCTTTGTTCTTTCTAACAAAGCACTCAGACTGCACAAAGTTAGCAAGTACACAGAGCTTCTACGAGTAGCAAATTATCCCATTGGCAATCACTTCACATATGAAGAAGCTTCATTCACCATCACTCCGCTACGGCTCACATAACTGCATCACACAACCTCACCTGCATCTGCATGTGAATATTATTATTACTATTATTATTATTATTATTAATTTATGTGTTTGGTACAGAACCTCACTATGCAGCTCGGACTCCTAGTGATCCTCCTGTTTTCAGCCTCCCCAGCACTGGGACCACAGGTGCATGCCACCACGCCCAGACTAGGATGCTTTTTTTCTTTTGTTTGTTTTTTGGCAGAACCAGGGGATTGAGCTGTTGCGCTTGCCAGACAGGTGCTTATTCCACTGAGCCATCTCCCTGGCCCTAGATTGTTATTTTTTTAAAAAATATATTTTCACCCATTTCAAGTCAAACACTAACTGGAGCAGTCACCATTTTCAGTGTTGGCCGTAAGGCAGAGAAAAAGAAAAAAAAAAAAAAAAAACCAGGAAGGAGAAGGCAGGCTGGAAGGGTGGGGGAAGAGAGGAAAGGCAAACTGCAAGAGGGTGGAAGTGAAAGAAAAACAGTGCATCCAGACGCTGACAAAACTGACTCAGGCAGGCTTTCCGTAGCTGGGCCTCACGGTGGCTCCACTGAGCAGCCCTTTCCTGGGTCGGAGCTAATCGCGGGAACAGCCCAAGCCCAAGGGCACGCCTTCCAACCAACTGGTTTTTCCCTCTGTTTCTCAAGGTTCGCTCTGGACACCTCCGCACAGCGCTCCGTACACCACCTTCCCTCCTGATCCTGGTGTGTGTTCACACTGTGTTTCTCTAGTGAGAATGCAAAGCTGAACATCCACCTTGCATAGCTGCCACGGCGCCCTCCAGGACCTCTACCCACATGGAGTAGACAGTCACCAGAACTGTTCCGATCTCAGCTTGTTCATTATTCGATACACAAATGTGCTGGCTGTCGACAGTGCCCTGGAGGCGCAGGTGTGAAGACAGGACACCGGAGGTCACCCTCACAGAGCGGACCCACACACAGCTCCATAGCCATGACATGGAAGAGAACTCGGCTCTCCGTGAGCTGGGGAAGAGCATTTGAGCTTATGCAAGAGCTCGGAAGAAGAAAAGTTTTCCCTAAGCACTGGGAGACCAACAGGTCATGAGTGTCAGGAATGAGCTGGAAGAAGACAGTGGGCTTGCGCACACAGGCTCTTCTGGGTTATAGATTTTAAGAGAAATGGGATGACCCGGAAGCTTTTATCCAAGGAAGTAATGTGATGTAAGTGATTTAAAATCAGATGCCAAATATCTTTCTAGTGTCCTGCAGATTTAGTTAACTGACCTGCGGACTCCAGGAATGGGAATCTACCCCTCCCCACAGCCAGGGGCCCCCAGCTCTGCTCTGGAGAGGAAGCCTCTGCGGGGAACACTCACGCTGGGCAGCCCAGTGCCTTGCCTGCAGCAACCTCCGCTCCCGAGGGGCTCTGCTCACCTCCTCCTCAGCTGACTCCTCAGGGTCATTCTCAGGAGTGCAAGCCCAAAGCCACTGGCCCTCTTCTCCTTCCAGTTCTCTATAGTCATCTCAGGAAAGTCCTTCTCCTCCTGATATTTTTTGTGCATTTACACAGCAACGTCACTTAGAGTTTAATAGCAGTTCATACGATAACACTGAATCAAGCAAAGGTAAGCCCCAAGCAAGGAAGTGACATGGAATGGAACTGAAAACTCCAGTGGCATGGGTCTCTAAAACTTCTGAAAGATATCTAAATTTTTTTCTGAAAATATGTTCAGATTTTGTCTCGAGCTTTTCTTAATTTCCTGTAATAAAACATTCTTTGTTCATTGATTACCTTAGGCAAACCATGCTAGAAGCCTTAACAGCAATATGCAACATGCATCACCAGTGATATATGAAACTAAAACCACATTTATTTCATCCTTCTCTTCTGGATAATTACTGAAACCATACTGTTCTTTAAACACTTTGCGGCCCACCTAGTATTCAGCGAGGTACAAGCCGGTCAGTGTGAGATGCAGCAGCATCTGTATCGTTCTTCCTAGGCAAACACATGTTTCAAGGAGCCAGCGTAAGTTTCTAGAACATAAAACTTGCGAATTGGTGACTTCCTGTGATTTGAGGGTTTAAAAACGGATAGTTTATCTGCCCAATCCAAAGGAAAGAATTGTGCTGGATTTTCTAGCATGATTTCTTTTTAAGACTATTGGTTTTAGGAGTTGATCTTGGGAGCTGGGTGGGGACAATTACATCAAAAAGTCTCCAGCACAGACATGTGGGAGGACAGAAATCTCCTGGGAAGAGTGCAGGAGGGGATGGGGAAGGAAGGAGGATAGCCACATACCTGTGTCACGCCTCACGAGGAGGGTAGACATTATGTACTGCAAACACGGACTAATAAGTAGAGCAGAATTTCACGTACATGCTGCGATCATCCAAGGGAACTTCACGTAAGGGAAGGAAATTGGTAGAGTTGGAACCATTCTCCTTAAAATGTCTTTTTTTTTTTTTTTTTTTTTTGCAGTACTGGGGATTAAATTTGGGACCCTGCACATGCCAGTCGGGCTCTTATGCTGCTGAGCTGTCTCCCTGGCCCTCCTTAAAATGTCTTGGCTAATTATAAGACAAAGGCTCTCATTTCAAGATTTTCTTTTTTAAACAGGGTCATGTTTGTAATACTTGCTGGCCTTGAACTCACTGTGTAGCCCAGGCTGGCCTTGAACACCAGGCAATCCTCCAGCCTCAGCCTCCCAAGTGCTAGGACTACAGGTGTGTACCACCACTCCCATCCTTACTTCAAGATCTTTAGTCTCATTTTTAATCACATTGGAGAACTTCCCAAAAAATATAAAACCCATTTCTACATAAGAAAGAGCCTGTTTTATTCCTAAGTTTTATTGAAACAAAAGTTCAGATATTTGCAAATTATGTATTATTACCTAAATAATGATTTTGATCATACAAGGCATTAGTAAAGAATTAAATAATATGGTTCTGTGTTTACTCATATTTAAAGTACAAAGAAATAGAATATGCACCCAAAGATATGAAAATCTATTTTTCAGTTTAGCCACCATGCCAACCCTCATGTAAAATGGAAAGAAAAAGTTCCTAGAGGGTAAAAAAGATGAGTCCTGTTAAGTGCATTTGTCTTCAAACTCCACTCTATCATTTTTTCTGCCTTAATATATTTTGTTTTTGAGATTTAGAAAAAATACTACTAAATTATTTTATAAAGAATACACTTACTTGCAGGTTTGTCACTGATGAATTAAGAACATTCTATTACTTGAAATGGTAATTAAACTCTCAAAAATACGCTCATTGACTTTAAGATGGTTTGTAGAATGGAGCCACTGACAGCCAGAAAATTGCCTTTCCTTACTATAGCACCTCAGAGCCTGACTGAAAACGCAGATCCCTCCAGCCAGTCCCGCATGGCCAAGGAAAGGTCACCCATGATGAGCAGATACACTAAAAGCCCCGACTTGGATTCAGTTATCTTTGGAAAGGTCATTTTCCAACTTTGAAAATTGTCCTCGAACAATTAGCCCATAGGTGGTTGCCTGACCGCACGGTGCCTTTCAGTGCATGACTCCTCCTGCTCGCCCTCACCCCAGCCAAGAGCCGCACTGGGAAGGAAAGTACTCCAGACCAACTGCTGCCAAAACGCAGACTTCAGGACACAATCAACTGGATCCCTTGAAACAGGGATTTAGATTTTTTAATAATAAGGACTGAAACAGAAGCATAAAGACAAACTACTGATCCTCTGTGGAAGACCCTCACAGAATGATTAAGAAGATGATATTGGCCTTTTCTGATAGTGGACTCCCCGGGGAGGTAGGAACATTCCTCCCCTTGGACCAGAATTTCTAGTAGGCAGTGGCTGAATGGAGCCTACGTCCTGGTGGACAGAAAAAAAAGAATGCACCCTCAGCTGGAACCACCCCGGGGTGTGTCTGTTTCCTCCTTTGCACAAAGTAGAGGCTTTGAAAAGTTGTTCTGGCCTTGCTGTCCTGAGCAATGAGGAGACACACACACACACACACACACACACACACACACACACACACACGTTCTCGCCTTCTCTAGAAGGCTGTTTGTGTGGATAATCATGACACATGTGACCCATGTATGTGAGAGAGAGACCCGGGTGAGTGGGGACGGGACACTGCGTGGGGCTCACTGACGCTTTTAGGGTGTCTGCTGAGCACATCTTACCTTTCTAAGGCTACTGTGACTGCTGGCAGCCTGGCTCTCTCTCCCCAGGTGACTTCAGTGGGCATAAGGACAGCCTCGCTAGGTCCTCAGAGGAAGAGCAGCACAGAGATGAGATTCTGGCCTGCAGTAACAGATGTGAGCACGCTCTGTCCCCAGGATGACCACCTTGCAGAAATCCACTGACAGCCAAACAGATTTCTGGGTATGGAGCCACCGGCTTTTCCAAGGTCACTAAGCCACTAGGATAACAAGGCTCAAAAAGCATTTAAGCAGGAGCCTTGTGTAGAAAAACAATATTCGGTGCACTTAAACCTTTAAACTGGTGACAACACCTGGCCAGTTTCTCGTGAAGGGTCCCCTAGAAGCCAACTGTATCCAGTGTCACCTTTAATTCCTGCCAGTGCTAAGATAACATCCTTCATTAGATAAATTTGGCAACCCCAGCAACCGGGCTAATCCGGCGCCAGCACAAGCCTTTGTTCCAGTTCTCATTTCAGGTTAGACAGCAATGTGGGCAGATTTGTAAGGAAGGTTGTGTGAAATTTAGCTGGAGGAACATAGCACTTTTACAAGGAAGATTTTTTTTTTTTTTAAGAGAATAAGCTATAAGAGCCTTTATTTCAAAAGTGCATAAACGACTGTCTATTTGTCTTGCCTTGTTACTCAAAGATTAAATTAATTTTGAGCAAATGAAATATGATTGGATTTTATAGCAGCAGTCCCAGCTTACGTAGGCCTGTATGTAAAGAGCTAGCTTGAGATCCCTTTGCAAATAAGACCCGGCTCCATAACAAAGCGATGTCCAAACTCACTTGTATGGTTATTTCCCCAAATCTACGGGCTTTGCCTCCAGAATTATTCACTTCCTCAAATCACATCCACAACGTTTGACATAGTGACAGAGAAAGCAAAAAAAAAGGACGCATTTCTGACACATAAGGATGGGCTACGTTGCTGGGACTCAGAAACCACCCTCCCTTTCACCTATTTTGGTCCATTTCTGAGGAACATTTGAAATCGGTAGGCCAGACCTTGGCTTCAGAGGTGGCCTCTGCCATTTTCATGGCTGATTTGAGACCCATTATGCACTCACTTCTACACTGAAAAATCCAGGCAAGGAACAAATTTCTGCCTGTCATCTTGGGAAGGGCCAGGAGTTCTGCACCACCCTGTAGTGTGAAGCAGGAAAACCAAAGCCAGCACAGAACCCCCTGGTGCTTTTCTGATCAGTCTACTGCTTTTCTGAGGCAATCTGGGCTGTCTCTCTCTCTGGCTGAGAATGGTAATTTAGTAGAATAATATATATGTAGTTTAAGCAGAATCTCTCCGAGGAAAGTTCCTCTTATATTTGATATTGAGTGTGAAAAGGTAACTGGAAAGTAATCATTGGGTGCTTGGCTAGCATCTGTTACATGGAGAAAGCAACTCGGAAGAATACACACTTTTTTTTTTTTTTTTTTTAACGTGACAAGATCTGATTCAGAAACCAAGAGGCCCGGATATTTTCCTTCTGTTCTCATTCTGCTGCAATGACATCCTCGTGAAATACAGTTCATGGCCCCAATGTACTGCGCCCCTGGCTCTGATAATAGGATGCCAATTGCAGAGATAAAAATATCTTAGAAGAATGTTAAAAATGTTTAAACGGTTGGCCTCTAAAGGACAGTGTGGTAACTCTGTCAATGACCTCGCCTGCCTCATGTCAATTTCAGAAAACAAGTTTCCATTGTAAATATTTAATCAGAGTAGTTCCAGGAACCCAGCACAGAAAGCCTTATCTTCCCTTCCAGCTAATTCCTTCGCCCAGCTCCTACCTAGTCCTGCCTCGGCTTTCTGCACACTGCTGGCCTTTGCTAGCCCAGGCACTCTGGGAAGCACTGGGTACTCCGGAACTGGCTTCGAACCCCGGGGTTTGATTCCATTAGTCGGAGCTTAGGTCTGCAGCACTGTCCCGTGCAAACCCCAGACCCCGAGGCTCCAGGACGGGCCTGGCACCCAGGCCGGCTGCAGCCCTTTCCCAGGCAGCTCTGCCCAAACCTTGCCTGCAGCCAGCCAGCCCACCACAGCGGCCGCCAGCAACCTACCTTCCATCATGGTGGCGGAATTGCATTCCTTAATTTCCGAGGAGTCTGAAAAAGCCCAGGAGGATTTGCTCGCAGGTCCCGGCTGGCTCCCGGCCACGCCGCCGATCCGCTCTGTGCGCTGCTGGGCCCAAAGGAGACGGAGTTACCCCGAGCGCGGGGCCATGGACGCCGCTGCAGCCAGGCTCGGGAAGATGCCGGGAGGGAGGCAGAGGCAGGAGCCGGCCCGCTGCACCGCCTGCGCCGCCTCGGCCAATCCCTTCCCGCTGGCCTGCGTCACATGGCTCGGCCGCGTCTCTGACACCAGGCCCGGCGCGGGGCCACCGAGCCCACCTGGAGCGCGCGGGCCACCTGCGGGCCGGCTGGCCAGGGCGCGGGCGGGCGCTGCGCGGGAGGCTCGTTTTCTTTTTAAGGAAAACTTCCTAATAATCCCACGCAGCCTGAAGTCCCGGCAGCACACTCCATGCTCCTGTTTGCATCTGGTTTTGCCCTGGATTCCAGATTTTCAAATGTCAGTATCTGTGGCCTCTGCGCACATCTGTGTCTCCTCTTCTCTGTCTCTCTCTCCTCTCTCTCTCTCTCTCTCTCTCTCTCTCTCTCTCTCTCTCTCTCTCTCTCTCTCATTCAGGGCAGGAAAATCAATCCGCTGACGTCACATCATCAACAATTATCCCCAAAAGGATGATGCAGAAAAAAAATTTCACCCCAGCTGCCTTCCAGAGAGCCAGGGAATTAATTGCGCATGACATGCCCAAGGGCTGGGAACTGTCATTAAAACAAAGAAACAAAAGAACCCGCGGAGCGAGGCTGGGAATCTTTTTCTGGGGCGGAGGCGGAGGAGCTTGGAAGGGGTTGCGAGCGCGCGGACCGAGGCTCAGGGACCGGGTGCTCCCCGCGCCCCCAGCCGCCGGCCGCGGTCCCTGCAAGAAGCCGCTGTCTCCCCAACCCCCCTTTCCGTGTAGGCGCCCTTGAGGGCCTTGGAATCCGCCGTGAGTCCTGGGGAAACGGGAGGGGCCCAGAGCCCGCGGGTGACATCTAGGTGCCGCCGGCCGCCAGCCCTTGGCTTTGGCACCCGGCCGCTGGGGTCCAGGATCACGTGATCGCCCCTCAAGGACCGGGGAGGACGCCAGGCCGCGCGCAGGGGTTCTAGGTGGCTTCAGCAACAGCAAGCCCAGCTCTTCGCTACAGTCCCCGCAGACAGGGGAGGGACCGCAGGGAAACAGAGATGCAAAGCCCTGGGCTCCCACAGACCGCGGAGGCGGGTCCTGCAGTCAGTTGGAGGTTGTCGCCCTCACCGACCATTCCTGCTAATGGAGTGATGGAGAAGTGTGGTGAAGGCCTAATTTTAAAAAATGAGTACACTAAAAGGTTGGTCGCCACCCATCCCCCCACAACCCTCCCCTGGTTTTGCGCACACGCATCCCACAGTCCCCGCAATGTCCGCCGCAGCTCCAGTGTCCTCTCTCCTGAGGGTCTTTAGCTGCGCTGTTCTGGCCGTCTCAGTGCCCTGAATCCATTCAGAAAATTTTCTGGTCACTTCGATTTTGGAGAGAAGCCGGAAGCCCCCTGGAGCCGGATCTTGTAACTAAGGTGGGTGAAGACACAGTTTAGTGTTTGTATTCGACAGAAACATAATGTAAGGGGTTGATCGTTGACTGACCAGAACTATGGTGATGTTTAAGTAAAAATACTTAGTATAGTAGAAAACACTGCTATCAGTCCTCCTCCAAATACTCAGATTCTTTCCCTCACTGCACATGCACTGACCCACCATTGGCAATGCGTCTTTTACTGTAATAAGTTTTTTTAAGAAATTAAACATTGATCCTGTATTTGGACAACCTCACACACTCACAAAGTTTAGCATATGTGCTGCCCCAGGAAGCCCCTCTCCTGAACTTTTAAGTGAACATGAAATACAACTAAATGGGCAGGAGGAAGCTGCACCTTACAGCTGAAAACTACAAGGCAGCTCCTTAGCAATGAGAAGTTAAAAAAAAAAAATCCACTGTTCTCCCTAAGGACACATACTTTGGGGGCCTCTTTTCATGTAACTTGTCCCCGTATCTTCAAGGCCCTTGCATTATTTTAAACTTTTTAAAAAAATTGTTACAGGGTCTACAGAAGGCCCTTAAATTTTAAAGAGCAATTTATTGCGAAAGGGGCAGATTAATGTGCTGGCAGTTAGCAAGTTAGTTTTAATGGCTAAGAAGGTGTCCAACAGAATGGGATGGAACTGGGTCTCTGATCCACAGGCAGGCTCATGACCTTGCAGTGTGAATGGCTGTGCCTCATGGTTTCCTTATCCAGAAGAGGAGATAATCATAATGCCGTGTTAGAACCCCAGTCCATAGGTCAAAACTAGCAGTCGTAGCAAGCTTATGAACGGCCTACAGTGGGCCAGTTGCTCTGCCACTGAGTTACTTAGCATGGTGGCTAGAGCATTCCCCAAAAGCTCTCCATGTTAGTGTTTCAGAATTAGTTTTCCTACCATAGGAGGGCTGACAGATGCTCAGAGATGTTTGCAGCTAACTGGAAAATGTACAACACAGGTAGACAACTAGGTCTGTGATGGAGCCTGTGGTGTATCCAGAGAGGCAGCACACAGGGGAGCTCTGCTTTGGTGAGGAGAGATGTGATGGTTTGGTCTAGAATGTTCCCCCAAAGGCTGATGTGTTCAGAGGTGAAGCTGTTGGAAGGCAATCAGATCATGGGGCCTGTGGTAAGCAGTGGACTTACTCGCCCTCATGGGCAAGGTCATGGCTCAGTGAGCTTTAGGGGGTGACAGGAAGAAGGCAGATGGCTGCAGGGTAGCCTGGAAGAGGTGTGCTCAGCCTGGCTCTTGCTGCCTGATATCCCTGGCTTGCTCTCTCTCTCTCTCTCTCTCTCTCTCGCTCTCTCCATGTCTCTCTCCCTCCATCTCTCTGTCTTCTTGTCTCTGTCTCTGTCTCTTTCTATCCTTCCTTCCCTCTCCCCTCTGTCCATCTCTCTCCCTTCCTCCCTCACACCCTTCTGCCACGAATCTGTGCCTCCCTACAGGCAATGGAACCAAATGACCCTAGACGGTGACATTGTCATTTATTTGTTTTACAGGGGTTGTTTTTTTGGGTGGGGGGAGGGGTAGAGACTAGTCTTGCTCAGAAACACAGTAGTTTAGATTGTGACCAAATTTTGTCATGTCATGGTATAGTTTTCACCTTTCAA
Organism: Ctenomys sociabilis; assembly: GCA_004027165.1. NCBI lineage: Eukaryota > Metazoa > Chordata > Mammalia > Rodentia > Ctenomyidae > Ctenomys > Ctenomys sociabilis. Next base: position 1,781 of record PVKA01022757.1, on the reverse strand, counting down.
CAAGGACCACAGAGAACCTCAAGCTGCTAAAATAATGGAATACTATTTGTACCTCTGAAATGGAAGTCAAAGGTTGATGGTGAAGGTTGGTAAATTCCTGCTGGCCTCTGAGTGCCATACTTGTGCAGAACAGGGACAGGAGGTCCAGACCTCTCCGGTTCTCACACACTGCCTGTGACTTGTCCAAGAAAGCCCCAGGTTAGCTGGTGGAGTCACCGGCATTTCTCCACTCTTCTGAAATCATGCTTACAGGGTAGTGGCGTTCTCATTAGCTGCATGTTTTGGAACATAACCCAGTGCTATTCTTGTTGTACTCACTGAGCTCTCCACTCTTCCCCAAGCTTAATGTTCTGGGGGGTGATTGTACATGTCTGGGGCAGAGAAAGATGGCGATAAGAACTAAGTTTAAGGAAGAAAGACTGAGGGAAGCAGAAGCTCCAGGTCTGCGCATGTCCACTGTGTCTGCTCCCTTTCCAATGAGGTCGTTCAGTGAGTGCAGGTGGGGAATGCTGTCCAAGCTCTGGAAATCAGGAAGAACCCTTCCTGAGAAACTGGCTTTCCATGGGTAATATGGGTCTGTGTATCTCTCCACACTCGCTATTTTATTAAAATGAAGGAACTCCAATTTGCACTAGCGTGGACAAAGGGGGATTTGTTGAGGCCATTTGTGGCATTACAGGAGAAACTGAACAGCTAAGGGGAGACAATCACCAGGACACTCCAGGGAACCGTGGCCAGGGACTTTCTACATTTACCCTTCCTCCACTCATGACAAGACTTCACTAGTTTTTCTCCCTGTGGTCAGGGTGCTGGCCATGAGCAGCCTCTAAGATAAGGACCTGGCCTGAGCCTCCAAGATGTCCTTGGAGCATCCAGGAGGGTGCTCTGATGGGGGTAGGGGTGGTGGGCCTGGCTTGGATCACTGCTCATCCTTAGGACCAATCCATGGGCCAGGGGGATGAGGCTTCATGATGGGTTTAGTTAAACCAAAATCTACGCCACATGCTCACTGCTATGCCTAATGCTGGCAGGAGAAAAGCAGACTGGAGAACAACCAGCCCTGTGCTGTGAGCCCTAGTGGGGTGGGAGGGCTGGAGCAGGTGCTGGCGAGCGAGGAGAGGATGCCACTAGCAGAGCAAACATGTGAGAGGCGTCATGATGGGCGCCACACAGACCCAATGTGGCAGACCTACAATGAAGCCTGCAAGAAGACTGTGAGGTAGCAGGGGCACTGAGAAGCCACAGACTCCAGGAGTTACTGTATGCTGTCATGGTGCTGCTCGCTGAAAAGGGAGGCTCTGAACACTACTCTCTCCCCGCCCCCCAGGGGTGGTTCAGACCCTACTTGCTGACCCACTTTGTCCGAGGACAGGAATGGCATTCTGGGAGTCTTTGGTCCATGCACCACATCCCATATTCATGTGGGGGTGGAAGGTTTTGGCACCAGCTATGGTGCTGCTCAGGCCAGGCCTACATTGAAGACCATAGAATTATTCTTTATATCTATGTTTAGTTTTACTATACTTTCAGGAATACTGAGATTACTAAGACAAAAGAGCACAAGAGCTGGAAAGAGGCATGGAAGTTGGGAGGACCCTCTTATGAAGCCTTTGCTACTCAGCGACAGAGGGGATGAGGGCTTCGTCCTGGAGAGGGCTGGTGACCTGGGTGTGGAGCTCAGGCGCACAGCCGCAGCAGGAGCCCCCGGCGTGGTGTGGTGACCTGGGGTGTGGAGCTCAGGCGCACAGCTGCAGCAGGAGCCCCCGGCGTGCTGTGGTGAC